>JAKOOJ010000021.1:10702229-10797229 GCA_022577455.1 Arizona elegans | reverse complement strand
CTAATTATGAGGGTTACCATGGACAAATTCCTTCCTGGTTTTATATTCTTTCTACCCTGCTCACCACTAAACCTGTTGAACATTTACACAAAAAATCCTTTATTCCAGATAAAGACTTCCGTCCATGTTCTTGCAATATTTCTGTCCATTTTCCAGACATTTTCCAGGGGATCCTACTCTACCTCATTTCAAGGAACCTAAACAATCAAATACATAGTTAGCCAAAAAATCTATAGTTCAACATTGTGAGGAAATATGAGAAAAACCTGATGTTTTATGCTTTAATTTTTATCTGTACAGTCCCTCAGAGAGGGTAATGAGCAGTTTATAAATTTGATAACTAAGTAAATGTTCAAAGATAGACAAAGAAAGCAGCTCGGTTGAAGGACAGATCCCAGGGTTGAAGGTGATTTCCGAAAGAAAAATATATTGTTGGCCAGCTGAACAGAGAGGGAATTGCGAGGATAAATACATGTGAGAGGGAGAATCACTATTGTTAAGGGAATCAGTTGAAAATTGCAGAATCCCCCTGTCTCTCCATTTAATACTTTTTCTCCTGTTTTTGATTGGCTGCCCTTCTGCCTCTTGTCACTGTGTCTGTGAAGGCACAGAAGTAGACAGCAGAGTCATTCAACTGGATGGCTGGTTTCTCCATGTTGAAAGTCCCTTTTTGCTTGTTTTCATGGTGAGTAGCCTGGAAGCCTTGGGCATCATTGCTGAAATTGGGCAACAAGATCTTCAGAGGCTGACCAGGATGCTGAATGTACCAAAATGGGTAATTTATGCCACTAAATTGTGCTTCATAGGCACATCTGAGATAAAGAGATTGTCCTTCAGTAATGGTCACAACACCAGATGTTTGGTCCACTGTCTGTCCTGTGCTTCCTCCTAGAAAGAAGATAAATACAGAAGGCATGAGTTGAGTTGAAGAGGTGGGCAAATAGTCCTTCTCCCTCTTTTCAGAGACCTCTTTGGACCTGCTTTCTCTGCAAATATTATTCTAATTCCTTCTAAGATTTATATTCTCTCCATCACTCCCATCCCCAAACACACTGGAGAAACACATACACATGTTCTTCATTCCAGCTGATAACATCTTGTAATTCCTTGAAAATAGTTTATTCTCAATTTCCAAGGAATCATCCAAAGCATCTACCTGATTTGAAGGAACCTAAGCAAGGGAAGCTTATGCCCAGCCAAAAACTATGGTCTAACATGGAGTGTGTCAGACTTCAATGCTATCTTAAAATAAATAAATAAATAAATAAATAAATACTTAATATATTCATAAATTATGGAAAGCAATCACTTACTTAAGAGAGAAAGGATGAACCCAATGCATACCCAGATGAGGGACATGGATGAAGGAGAGGAGATCCGCACCCCCAAAAATAGATCTGAAGGATCGGTGGAGTCCTGATCCACTATTTTGGTGGATGAGAAAGATAAATGGCAACCAGAATTACCTCTTCTCAAGGTAATTAGGTTCTTTTTCTACAGAGCTTTACGTACAATACTGCAGACCAATGGATGTGGTTGGTGGTGAGGACACCTCAAAACCCTATAGGAAACACAACATCTGGCTTTTAAGAAGAGAAGGGTAAAGCTCTGGCATCTCAGTAATGCCACCTGGTGTCTGAATGTGGTATGGCAATTTCAGTTGTCAGAAAGCAGATAATGGAGTGGAGTGGAGTGGAGTGGAGTGTTGTTCTGCCCCAGCTATGGAGCCCAAAGAATGCAGGACACACAAAGTCTGTACAAAACTTAATTTACTAAAATAACTCAGTCTCTTCCAAAGAAAGGCTGTTAAAAAACTTTCTTAACAGACTACAAGAAACCAAAGATAAAGTAATCACAATCTTACTATGGTTGGCAGAAAGCCCAGAAGCAATTTTGCAGAGAATCCAGACGCGAAGGAGAGTGAACTAAAGTTGTTCCCTATAAATTGCTTCAGTCGGTGTTCCTCCTTAAATAGGCTAAGGGAGTGGCCAATTAGCCCCAAGCCTTACTCTCAAGGAGACTCCTCCTGAGGAGCCACTCCTGCCTTTTGGCAGCTCTGCGCACCTGTGCATTGAGAAGAGGCTCCTCCTCTTCTTCCTCTTCACTTAAAGGAGCTTCTGGAGGTTCTGAAGGCCCTGGATGAATCCCTGCCTTGGCACCACATCTTCTCCAGCCTCCCCACTGTCTGACTCGAGTGCCAGATGCACAGGCTGCTGGCGCAGTACCACACCAGCTTCCTCGTTGTCAGAATCAGCCACAATCTGCACAGGCCGCTGATGGGCCACAACAGGAGTGGAGTGGAGTGGAGTGGAGTGGAGTGGAGTGGAGTGGAGTGGAGTGGAATGGAATGGAATGGAATGGAATGGAATAGAATAGAATAGAATAGAATAGAATAGAATAGAATAGAATAGAATAGAATAGAATAGAATAGAATAGGACTCCCCCTGGTTGAGATGTGCCCACCAGACTTCAGAGCATTCCATCAGCCGAAGGCCTAGGGGAGAGGCGGGGGGTGGCGGTTATTATTAATGAAGGTCTTGGTCCAAGGGAGACCACTGTGCCACAGATTGCCGGATGTGAGTCCCTCTTTGTGAGATGGGGTCATGGGGTTCAGATGGGCTTGCTGCTTACGTACCTGGCTCTCTGCCACATGGCAATGGCCCTGCCCGAGCTCCTCGATGTGATAGCCATGGTGGCAGTTGATACACCCAGGCTTATGGTCATGGGTGATTTCAACTTGCCGTCGATTGGTGAAACATCCGAGACGCCTCGGGAGTTCATGGCTTCCATGACGGCCATGGACCTGACCCAGCTAGTTCATGGCCCCACCCACAGGGGGGGTCACACTCTGGACTTGATTTTTATCTCTGGCCAGTGGTTGAGTGGTCTTGTTAATGGGGGTATAGACATGGAACCCTTGTCATGGTCAGATCACTCGCTCCTTCGCCTGGACCATTGAACCACTACACCCCGCCGCAGGGAGGTGGAGCCAATAAGATGGGTCCGGCCCAGGCGCCTGATGGATCCTGATAGGTTCCAGATGGAGCTTGGGCCACTTCCTGAAGATCTGGCACATGACTCGGCCGAGGACCTGGTGGCTGCCTGGGATTGGGCAGCTGGTGGGGCCTTGGATCGAGTCGTGCTTCTGCGGCCTCCGACCCGGTGCCGATCCCTCGTGGCTCCTTGGTTTACCGAGGAGCTGAGGGAGATGAAGCGCCAGAAAAGAAGCCTGGAGAGCGGTTGGAGGGCCAGTCTCGCTGAATCTGACCAACACTGGTAAGGTCGCATATTAAGACCTACTTAGTGGCAATAAAAGCAGCAAAGTTTAATTACTTTTCCGCTCTTATTGCGTCATCAGAGAATCATCCGGCTGCCCTGTTCAGGGTGACCTGCTCCCTGCTCCAACCAGGAGCATGGGAGGACCCCCTGGAAGGCAGGGCTGAGGATTTCGGACAATATCTGTATGACAAAATCACTCAGATCCGGGGGGATTTGGACTCTGACTGGGTAGATTCAGGCAGGGTGGCGAGGAATAGTCTTGAGAACGTTATCTGGGAAGAGTTTGACTCTGTGACCTCTGATGACGTGGTCAGGATTCTGGGGAGACTTAGTGTGGCCACATGTTTACTGGATCCGTGTCCCTACTGGTTAGTACTGGCTTCCCGGGAGGTTACACAAGGCTGGCTCCAGGGAATTATTAATGCTTTGCTGAGTGAGGGTTACTTCCCCATGGCCTTGAAAGAGGTGGTGGTGAGGCCTCTCCTCAAGAAGCCCTCCCTGGCTTGGCAGTATTGGCCAACTACCATCCTGTCTCCAACCTTCGCTTCGTGGTGAAGGTTGTTGAGAGTGTGGTCGCGCATCAGTTTCCACAATTTCTGGAGGAAACGTCTTATCTAGATCCGTTCCAGTCAGGTTTCAGGCCTGGGCACAGCACAGAAACAGCATTGGTCGCATTGGTAGATGATCTCTGGAGGGCTCGGGACAGGGGTTGCTCCTCTGTTCTAGCCCTGTTAGACCTCTCAGCAACTTTTGATACCATCGACCATTGTATCATGCTGCACCGGTTGGAAGAGTTGGGGATGGGGGGCACCGTGTTACGGTGGTTATCCTCCTTTCTCTCTGACTGGTCACAGTTTTTGTTGGCAGGGGAGCAGAGGTCGACCTCGAGGCCTCTCATTTGTGGAGTGTCTCAGGGGTCGGTCCTCTCGCCCCTTTTGTTCAATATTTATGTGAAGCTGCTGGATGAGATCATCCATGGCTTTGGGGTGAAGTACCACCAGTACACTGATGACACCCAGCTGTACATCTCCACCCCAGGCCACCCCAACAATGCCCTTGAAGTGTTGTCTTGGTGCCTGGAGGCTGTACGGATCTGGATGGGGAGGAACAGGCTCAAACTCAACCCTTCCAAGACTGAGTGGCTGTGGTTCCCGGCATCCCAATATAGTCAGCTGACTCCATTGCTGACTATTGGAGGTGAGTCTTTGGCCCCCTCGGAGAGGGCGGGCAATCTGGGAATCCTCCTGGGTGCGCAGCTGTTCTTGGAGGAACATCTGACGGCTGTAGCCAGGGGGACCTTTTGTCAGGTTCACCTGATTTGCCAGTTGCAACCCTTTCTTGATCGGGATTCCATGTGCACTGTCACTCATGCCCTCGTCACCTCTCGCCTGGACTACTGCAACGCTCTCTACATGGGGCTCCCCTTGAAGAGCACCCAGAGGCTCCAACTGGTCCAGAATGCAACCGCGTGGGTAATTATGGGAGCTGCATGGCGCTCCCACATAACACCGCTCCTGCACAAGCTGCACTGGCTCCCAGTGGTCTTCCGGGTGAGCTTCAAGGTGTTGGTTACCACCTTTAAAGCGCTCCATGGCATAGGACCTAGTTATCTTTGAGACTGCCTACTGCTACCGACAACCTCCCATCGACCTGTGCGCTCCCACAGAGAGGGCCTCCTCGGGGTGCCATCAGCCAAACAATGTAGGCTGGTGACCCCGCAGGGGGAGGGCCTTCTCTGTGGGGGCACCTACCCTATGGAACCAGCTGCCCCCTGAGATAAGGAGAATCCAAGACCTCAGTGCCTTCCACCACGCCCTTAAAACTTTCTTTTTTCAACAAGCCGGGCTGGCTTAACACATTTTTAAATATTTTTAATTTTTAATTGGTTTGTCATTTTAAACTGGGGCCAAATTAATATATATTCTTTTAATTGTTTTTAATGTTTGTATTGTATGTTTTTATCTGGCTGTACACCGCCCTGAGTCCCTTGGGAGAAGGTGCGGTATATAAATTTGAAATAAAATAAAATAAAATAAAATAAAATAAAATAAAATAAAATAAAATAAAATAAAATAAAATAAAATAAAATAAAATAAAATAAAATAAAATAAAATAAAATAAAATAAAATAAAATAAAATAAAATAAAATAAAATAAAATAAAATAAAATAAAATAAAGAATAGAATAGAATAGAATAGAATAGAATAGAATAGAATAGAATAGAATAGAATAGAATAGAACAGAATAGAATAGAATTGAATTCTATTCTAAGGGTTGTCCTGGACAAATCCCATCCGACCTAGTGAGGCTGAAACCGCATTAATTCAAGGCATCACCTAAGTGTCAAAGATTCAAAGGTGCTTTCAAAACAGAAATAGGGAAGTCTGTTTAATGAATGGCACAAATATTGAAATGTGAAATGGAACTTCACGCTGGTGCTCACCTATTGCACTTGCTGTGTGCATGTTTACCCACTACTTCTTCTGCCGAGTTCCAAATAGGTCGTGACCCAGGAGTAGGCTGCAGCCCAGGGGCTGTGGACCTCCAGCCAAGGGAACAGTCAGAGAACAGCATAACCTGTAGCTGAATAGTAACTAGGGCAAGAGGCTTGGAAGAGACACTCCCTAATTTCTTGGGCATTGAAAGAAGATGGTGGATAATTTGTATTTTGTTGATAACCAATTAAATATGAGCCAGTGTGCAGTGGCAGCCAAAAAAGCCAATGCAATCCTAAATTGCATTAACAGAGGGATACAATCAAGATCAAGTGAGGTATTAATACCACACTATAAAGCCTTAGTAAGACCACACCTAGAGCACAGCATCCATTTCTGGTCACACTATAAAAAAAGATATTGAGACTCTAGAAAGAGTGCAGAAAAGAGCAACCAAGACGATTAGGGGACTGGAGGCGAAAACATATGAAGAAAGGTTGCAGAACTGGGCCAGTGGTGAGTTGCCCCCGATACGGACCGGTTCTATAGAACCAGTAGTAAAACCGGTGGGTGGCTCTGCCCACTGACTCTGACATCATCAGAAGCGATCTGTGCATGCGCAGAAGCTTCTGCTCATGCACAGAAGCAAGGCGCATGCACGAGCAAAAAGAGCACCCGTGACCAATCTCGTTGCGAACTGGTAGTAAAGGTAAGTGGAATCCACCCATGAACTGGGCATGGCTAGTCTAGGGAAGAGAAGGACCAGGGCAGACATGATAGCAATGTTCTGATATTTGAGGGGCTGCCATAGAGAGGAAGGGGTCAAGCTGTTTTCCAAAGCACCTGAAGGCCAGATAATGGATGGAAACTGACCAAGGAGAGATTCAACCTAGAAATGAGGAGGAACTTTCTGACAGTGAGAACAATCAACCCATGGAACAGAAGTTGCCTTCAGAAGTTGTGAGAGCTTCATCACTGGAAGCTTTCAAGAAGAGACTGGACTGCCATATGTCAAAAATGGTGTAGGGTCTGCTTGGGCAAAGGGTTGGACTAGATGACCTACAAGGTCCCTCCCAACTCTATTAGTCTGTATCTATACTTTCAGACTTGCAAGGTTCTCTTATTCCAGTATTTGATGGGCTGCCACAAAGAGGAGGGGGTCAGCTTATTTTCCAGAGCACTACCAGGGCAGGACAAGAAACAATGGTTGGAAACTCATCAAAGAGAGAAGCCACCTGGAATTAAGGAGAAACTTCCAAGTGAAGACAATTAACCAGTGGAAGAGCTTGTCTTCAGAAGTTGTGGGTTAGTCTTGTTTCATTGTTTGACTCCTAAAAAAGCAAAATATGAACATTAACTGAAATAAGACCTTGGTGTTTTTCAGCTCTTATCTTAAAGAAAGGTGCCAGCTACCTGCAATTATTGCAAGTTCAAATCTCACCAGGCTCAAGGTTGACTCAGCCATCCATCCTTTTGAGGTAGGTAAAATGAGGACCCGGTTTGTGGGGGAGGCCAAAAGCCCTACTAAGCAGGTATATACAAAAGTATGAAGGCTATTGCTTAGTGCATTGTAAGCCGCCCTGAGTCTCCGGAGAAGGGCGGCATATAAATCTAACAAATAAATAAATAAATAAATAAATAAATAAATAAATAAATAAATAAATAAATAAGAAAGAATCCTACTCCCTTTTCAATTTATATGCAGCATCCTCTAACACCGCACTCCCCTTTGCTATGCTTCTTGGAATGATTATTTAACACTGCAACATATTTTCTATACTAAAAATCTCTCTGGCATTCAGATATCCATCTTTATCCAGTGTTGAAAGAAATATCCATCTGGTTCAGTTCCAAGCCAGGAAGACACTGGAAACATGAAGTCTGATTGGAAAGATGGTTTAATGATGAAGCAGAACCCCCAAGCACATGGTTCTCTGGTGCAGCTGAACACATGGAGTTGAGAGTGTCCTGTGCTTCCTCCTGGACAGGAAATAATAGAGAATCCATGAGGTAAATTGTAGTGGTGGCCAATTAGGTCTTCCACTCCCTCTTTTCAGAAGGAATCTTAGTGCTGCTTGAACGTATTCTCTTCTTATTTTCAAGCATCAATTCTTTTTTTTTAAATTTTTTTAATTTTTATTAATTTAAGAAACCACATAATACATTTATAAATGCAAGTAAAACAATTTACAACATCAATTCTAATTACAAGGGCTACCCTGTGTAAATTCCTTTCCAGTTTTATATACTTTCCATCATGCCTATCACGAAACACACCAAACACACACACACACACACACACACATACACACAGATTTCATTTCAGAGGAATACTTCAGTTCTTGTAATTTTCAGGAGATAATTTACTGCCAATTTCTAGGAAAGCTTCCATGGCATCGACTTGATTTGAAGGAACCTAAAGAATTGAAGACATGCCAAGTCAAAACCTATTGTCCATCTTTGTTAGGAAGTAAATACATACTTAGAAGTAAGACGATGATGATGAAGAAGAAGAACAGACACGTTTTGTTCAGATTAAGAATTTGGGTACTAAGCCCTTCCAAAATCATCCTTGGAGAACTTCAAATTGGTGTAGTCACCTTCAGAAGCTATTCTGCCAACCTTGCTGCAACAGAGACTTAGAAGCTACATATTCTTTCCTTACACAAAGGAATTGTCTTCTAACATGTAAATTTGGTGGTAAAAGGAAGAGAAACTACAGGAAATGGTTCAAAGAGCTGGAGAAGGTCATGTGTGTCTCCTGGTAAGACTCAATTTATCTCAAGGTTGCCACCATGTGTTTTAAACTAGGTGTTGGAAAACATTTTGGTTGAAGGTAGGATCCCAGCATTGAAGGTGATTTTTGAAAGAAAAATGTACTATTTCGGTGAATGGAGAAGGAACATAGAGGATAAATAGCAGAGAAAGAGACAGAGGGACAGAGACACACAAAGAGAAAGATGTTCTTTGTAAGTCATGACAATTGGAATCATTTTAGAGTCTGAAAGGGTTAAAAATGGAAAGATGAATCCCAGTGCTGAATGGACAACTCACAATGCTAGAACCTAAATGACATGAAACCCATCTTTGCATGACTATGGAGATAATGGTTAGATAACTATTATCAGATATTTTCCCAGGCGGTCCTTCTTCATGAGATCTGACATTGAGCAATCACAAATATCCCATTTTCCTACCTCTCACTTCCATTTCACGGCTGATCTGGATTACGTCCAACTATGTTCATGGACCTTCATCTCGAAGGAACTATTGGAATTTTAATTTCTGAGCTCAGCTTCGCTGCTTTTCTCTCCCTTTGGGCCTTTTTGGTTGGCTTATGATCTACTTTGTCTCACTGTGTCTTTGAAGACACAGAAATAGATAGCAGAGTCTTTCAATGGGATGGATGGTTTCTGCATGTTGAAAGTCCCATTTCTTTTGTTTTCATCAGCACCGAGGGCAGCTTCAAATCCTTCAGCTGTTTTCAAATATGAATCCAAAAGGTATTTTGGAGGCTGACCAGGAGACTGAATGTACCAGTATAGGATATATGAACCACTAGTAAATTCTTCTTCATAAGAACAATGGAGATAAACGGGTTGTTCTTCAGTAACAGTCACAATGGCAGTTGCTTGCTTCACTGACTGTCCTGTGCTTCCTCCTAGACACAAAATAATAGATAATTCAGGATGTTAGTTGGAGAGGTGGAGAAGTAGGTCTTTTCCTTGCAACTCAGAAGCAATCTTGGTGCTGCTTGAACCTACTCTCCTGCTGTTTTCAAATATGAGTGCTAATTATGAGGGCTAGCCTGTATAAATTCCTTCCCAGTTTTATATTCTTTCCATCATGCCCATCACCAAACACAGCAAACACACCCAGACACACAAACACACATGCATACACACAGATTTCATTTCAGATGAATACTTCAGTTCTTGTAATTTCCCAGAGATAATCTACTGCCAATTTCCAGGAAGACTTCCAGGGGATGGACTTGATTTGAAGGAATCTAAAGGACTGAGAACATCCCCAGACAAAACCTATATTCTTACCATTATTAGGAATAAATACATACTTAGAAGTGAAATGATGAGAATGAAGAAGATAAACAGCCACATTTTTCAGATTAAGAATTTGAATACTAAACCCTCCCAAAATAATCTTTGGAGAACTTCAAATTGGTGTAGACACCTGCAGAGTTTTTGCTGCCAACTTTGCTGCAACAAAGACTTAGAAGCTACATTTTCTTTCCTTTCGCAAAGGAATTGTCTTCTAACATGTAAATTTGGTGGTAAAAGGAAGAGAAACCACAGGGTATGGTTCAGAGAGCTGGAGAAGGTCATGTATGTCTCCTCGTAAGACTCAAGTTATCTCAAGGTTGCCACCATGTGTTTTAAAGTAGGTGTTGGAAAACAATTTGGTTGAACGAAGGATCCCAGCACTGAAGGTACTCACCAAATTTGCAGATGATACTAAGCTGGCAGGAATAGTTAACACTCTAGAAGATAGGCTTAAGATCCAGATGGATCTTGACAGACTTGAACACTGGGCCCGATCTAACAAAATGAAATTCAATGTAGCAAAAAGTAAAGTCTTACACTTAAGTAAGAAAAACCCTCATATAAACTGGAGAAAACCAGGCTTAATAGCAGTGTCTGTGAGAGGGATCTTGGAGTCTTAGTGGACAATCAGCTAAATGTGTGCAGCGGCAGCTAAAAAAGCCAATGCAATCCTAAATTGCATTAACAGAGGATACAATCAAAATCAAGTGAGGTACTAATACCACTCTATAAAGCCCTAATAAGACCACACCTAGAGTACTGCATCCATTTTGGTCACCCCACTATATAAAAGATGTTGAGACTCTAGAAAAAGTGCAGAGGAGAGCAAACAGGATGATTAGGGGACTGCAGACTAAAACATATGAAGAACGGTTACATGAACTGGGCATGTCAAGTCTAGTGAAGAGAAGGACCAGGGGAGACATGATAGCGCTGTTCCAATATTTGAGGGGCTGCCACAGAGAGGAGGGGGTCAAGGTGTTTTCCAAAGCACCTGAGGGCCAGACAAAGAATAATGGATGGAAACTGACTGAGAAGAGATTCAACCTAGAAATGAGGAGGAACTTTCTGACAGTGAGAACAATCAACCAATGGAACAGCTTGCCTTTGGAAGTTGTGGAAGCTTTATCATTTGAGACTTTCAAGAAAAGATTGGACTGCCATTTGTCAGAAATGGTATAGGGCCGAGATGGCGAACCTATGGCACACGTGCCACAGATGGCATGAGGAGCAATATCTGTGGGCACATGAGTGTTGCCCTAACTCAGCTCCAGCATCACATGCGCGCCAGCCAGCTGATTTTCGGACCTTTTGGGCCCACCAGAAGTCAGGAAACAAGCCATTTCCAGCCTCTGGAGGTCCTCTGCGGTGGGGGGAGGCCATTTCAGATGTGCTTCCTTCAAAGTTCAAGAAAGAATGACCCCCAACTCCATTGTTTATAGAGAAAGGTACTTTTACTGAAAAATGAAGTGAACGCAACCAAGAAAAGCAGAATCTGAAACAGTAGGCGTGAAAATCACATATAGAAAGCATCCCCTCCCAACTGTCCAGCGTAAATCATCCAATCCAAAGGTCTTCCAGAGGTCAGGTGGAATCACACATCTGGCAGTGTCATCAATCTGGAATGTCAGCAGATAGCAGCTTCAAAGGCACAGGACTGCAGTTAAGATTCGGTTTTGTTTCCCCAATACTCCTCTCCAGCACGCTTCCCTGACTAGCAAGTCCCCCTCCCCCCCGTTACCATGGCAGCCGACAAGCAAGCATTGAAAGATCGGAGGCTAACAGGCCATTTTCACCCTCCCCAGGCGCTAAGAAAGCCTCTGGAGCCTGGGGAGGGTGAAAAACAGGCCTACTAGGCCCACCGGTAACCTTTTTGCCATCGCGTGCCAAAAGTGGGAGTGCGGAGGGATCGCGCGCACATACACAGGGCATGGGGGCATTGAATTATGGTTGTGGGGATGCTCGTGCGCAACCCTCCCATGCTCCCCCCACTTTTGGCATGTGACAGGAAAAAGGTTAGCCATCACTGGTATAGGGTCTCCTGCTTGAGCGGGGTATTGGATTAGATGACCTATAAGGTCCCTTCCAACTCTGTTAATCTGTTAAGGTGATTTTTGAAAGAACAATGTATTATTGGCCAGGAGAGGGAATGGAGAAGGAACTTGGAGGGTAAATAGGAGAGAAAGAGACAGAGAGACACACAGAGAGAAAGAAGTTCTTCATAGAAACATGAGTTGGAATCATTTTAGAGTCTGAAAGGGTTAAAAATGGAAAGACGAATCCTAGAGTTAAATGGACAATTCACAATGCTGGAACCTAAATGACATGAAAGACTTCTTTGCATGACTATGGAGATAAGTGATTCCAAATGGTTAGATAACCATTATCAGATATTTTCCCAGTTGGTCCTTCTTCATGGGATCAGACACTGAAATATCCCAATTTCCTACAACTCACTTCCATTTCAAGGTTGATCTGGATTACATCCAACTACATTCATGGACCTTCATCTGAAAGGAACTATTGGAATTTTCAATTCTGAGCTCACCTTCGCTGCTTTTCTCCCCCATTGGGCCTTTTTTGTTGTCTTCTCCTCTACCTTGTCTCAATGTGTCTCTGAAGGCACAAAAGTAGACAGCAGAGTCTTTCAATTGGATGGATGGTTTCTGCATGTTGAAAGTCCCCCTTTTTCTGTTTTCATCGGCACTGTGAGTAGCTTGGAATCCTTCAGCTGTTTTCAAATATGAATCCAAAAGGTATTTTGGAGGCTGACCAGGAGACTGAATGTACCAGAATAGGACGTATGAGCCACTAAATCTTGCTTCATAAGAACAATGAAGATAAACGGGTTGTCCTTCAGTAACAGTCACAATGGCAGTCGTTTGCTTCACTGACTGTCCTGTGTTTCCTCCTGAACAGGAAATAATAGAGAATTCATGAGGTAAATTGGAGAGTTGGACAAGTAGGTCATTCTCCCTCTTTTCCGAATCAACCTTAAATAAAACTGGAAAACTGGATAAATAAGAGAGAGAGACACACACAGAGAGAGACAGAGATAGAAAGACAATGACAAAGAGAGACACAGAGAGACAGAACGTGGGACAGAGAGAAAGTCAGAGAGAGACAGAGACAGAGAGGCAGAGAGACAGAGGGACAGAGTTTTCACTTCAACTGAATACTTCAATTCCTGAAGTAAGAAAACAGTTTGGTTGAAGGAAGGTTCACAGTATTGAAGGTGATTTTTGAAACAAGAATGTACTATTGGCCAGGTGAATGGAGAAGGAATTTGGAGGGTAAAGAGGAGAGAAAGAGACAGAGGAACAGAGAGAGACACACCGAGAGAGAGGTTCTTCATAGGAAATGTGAGTTGGAATCATTTTAGAGTCTGAAAGGGTTAAAAATGGAAAGATGAATCTCAGTATTGAATGAACAACTCACAATCCTAGAACCTAAATGACAGGAATGCCTTCTTTGCATTACTATGGAGATAAATGGTTCCAAATGATTAGATAACATTTTCTATTTTCCCTGGTGGTCCCTCTTGGTATTAGACACTGAGTGACCACAAATATCCCAATTTCCTACCTCTCGCTTCCATTGCAAGGTTGATCTGAATTAAGTCCAACTACATTCATGGACCTTCATCTCAAAGGACCTAATGGAATTTTCATTTCTGAGATCACCCTCACTGCTTTTCTCCCCCTTTGTGCCTTTTTTGTGGGCTTCTCATCTACTTTGTCTCACTGTGTCTCTGAAGGCACAAAAGTAGACAGCAGAGTCTTTCGATTGGATGGTTGGTTTCTGCATGTTGAAACTTCCCTTTTTTCCATTTTCATAGGTCTTGTGAGTAGCTTGGAATCCTTGAGCTGTTTTCAAATATGAATCCAAAAGGTGTTTTGGAGGAAGACCAGAAGACTGAATGTACCAGAATGGATAATGTGTGCCACTAAACCCTGCTTCATAAGAACAATTGAGATAAACGAGTTGTCCTTCAGTAACAGTCAAAATGCCAGTTGTTTGCTTTACCGACTGTCCTGTGCTTCCTCCTGGACAGAAAATAATAGGGAATTCAGGAGGTTAGTTGGAGAGGTGATAAGAAGGTCCTTCCTCTTTTTAGAAGCAATCTTGATGCTCCTTGGACCTACTTTCTTGCTGTTTTCAGTTCTAATAATGAGGGCTACCCTGTATAAATTCCTTCCCAGTTTTATATTCTTTCCATCAGGCCAATCACCAAACACACTGATCATACATACACGCACAGAGAGAGAGAGAGACAGAGAGAGGGAGGGAGGGAGGGAGGGAGGGAGGGAGGGAGAGATAGATTTCAATTCAACTGAATACTTCAGTTCTTGTAATTTCCAGGAATAATTTACTGCCATTTTTTAGGAAAACGTCCAAGGGATGGACTTGATTTGAAGGAACGTGAAGAATTGAAGACATGCCCAACCAAAACCTATAGTCTATCATTGTTAGGAAGTAAATACATACTTAAGAAGAGAGACGATGATGATGAAGAAGATGAACAGACACATTTTTTCAGATTAAGAATTTGAATACTAAACCCTCCCAAAATAATCTTTGGAGAACTTCAAAGCTGGTGTAGACCCCTTCAGAGGTTTTGCTGTCAACCTTTCCTTTCGCGAAGAAATTGTCTTCTGACATGTAAATTTGGTGGTAAAAGGAAGACAAACCACAGGAAATGGTTCAGAGAGCTGGAGAAGATCACATGTGTCTCCTGGTAAGACTCAAGTTATCTCAAGGTTGCCACCATGCGTTTTAAAGTAGGTGTAGGAAAACAATTTGGTTGGAGGAAGGATCCCAGCACTGAAGGTGATTTTTGAAAGTACAATGTATTATTGACCAGTTGATTGGAGATGGAACTTGGAGGATAAATAGGAGAGAAAGAGACAGAGGGACAGAGACACACACAGAGAAAGATGTTCTTCATATAATTTTTATTATTATTATTTTGATTTATAGGCCCTTCTCCGGAGACTCAGGGCGGCTTACAATGCGTTAAGCAATAGCCTTCATACTTTTGTATATTTTATACAAAGTCAGCTTATTGCCCCCACAAACCGGGTTCTCATTTTACCCACCTTAGAAAGGATGGAAGGCTGAGTCAACCTTGAGCCTGGTGAGAATTGAACTCACAGTAATTGCAGGCAGCTGGAAGCTAAATACTACCTTTTAACAGTAGCATTAGTCTGCTATGCCACTCAGGCTCATATAAAATGTGAGCTGGAAGCATTTTAGAGTCTGAAAGGGTTAAAAATGGAAAGATGAATCCCATTGTTGAATGGACAACTCACAATGCTAGAACCTAAATGACATGAAAACCTTCTTTGCATGGCTATGGAGATAAGTGGTTCCAAATGATTAGATAACAATTTCTATTTTCCCCTGTGGTCCTTCTTGTTATTAGACACTGAGCGGCCACAAATATCCCAATTTCCTACCTCTCCCTTCCATTGCCAAAGGATGAACCCAATGTATACCCCGATGAGGGACATGGAGGAAGGAGAGGAGATCCAAACACCCAAAAATAGATCTGAAGAATTGGTGGAGTCCTGATCCACTATTTTGGTGGATGAGAAAGATAAATGGCAACCAGCGGATTTCTTCTCAAGGTAAATAGGTTCTTTTTCTAAAGTATGTTAGGTACCATACTGCAGACCAATGGGATGGGATGGGATGGGATGGGATGGGATGGGATGGGATGGGATGGAAGAGAAGAGAAGAGAAGAGAAGAGAAGAGAAGAGAAGAGAAGAGAAGAGAAGAGAAGAGAAGAGAAGAGAAGAGAATTGTAGCAATAGCAATAGCACTTATATACTGCTTTACCACCCTTTCTAAGCAGTTTACAGAGTCAGCATTTTGCTCCTAACAATTTGGGGTCCTCATTTTACCCACCTCAGAAGGATGGAAGGCTGCGTCAACCTTGACCCTGATGAGATTTGAATTCCCAAATTGCAGGCAGCCGGCAGGCAGCAGAAGTAGCCTGCAGTACTACACTCAAACCATTCTGCCACAATGGCTCATAACTTTATTGTCATTTTGAATGAACAGTAATTGGCATATATTAAAATGAAATTCCATTACATACAAGTCTCAAAGGGTCTCCACCTCTAATGTACACTGCATGAACATGACAAAATAAATCAATAAAAGATCAATAAAAAGATCAATAAAAAGATCAATAAATGGATCAATAAATAAATGCATGTATGCATAAATAAATACATAATACATATATACATACATAAATACATACATACATACATACATACATACATACATACATAGATACATAATTATGCACATATCCACATATATTATATGACATGGAGAAAAAATACAGTCTAGTTCGGATGTATATGTGTATCTTGCAAGAGAAACGAATCTTGCGAGTTTGCCCGATGGATGGCATAGGGAACAAAGGTGTTACAGAATCTGGTAATCCTGCTAGAAATACTTCGAAACCTCCTGCCAGAGAGGAGCAACAGAAACAGACTGTGAAGTGGGTGTGTGGGGTCTCTAACAATGCTTTGAGCTCTAAGCACAGAGCACTTATATGTTACAGTTGAAAATACCTAACCTACTATCTGTAAATATGTGTGCTTGTGCATATGTCATTGTGTGATGTCATTGTGTTCCTTACCATTGGTTACTACTTACCATTAGCCCCGCCTCCTCTGTATATAAGCTTTCGCTCTTCTCAGATTGATAGCTGTCTAAATGTGTTCCTGAGGAAGAAAATAAATATTATTATTACAAGAAAGTCTACAGTCTCTTATATTGGGCCTAACCAGGATAACCAACTAGCAACAAATTGGTAGCAAGAGGATGGTTTGGTAGGCCCAACCGAACATAAAGATGCAAGACTCACATAATGACAAAAGAAGACCTGCCACCAGATACATAACGAAAAGAATGGCAGCTCAACTAACTCCTGACAAATATACACCACTTGAAAATATTAAGAAACAAACGCAATTACAAGAAAATGAACTGCTAACACAAAACAAACAACCACTAGCTGGAGCAGAACAAACTTTCTCAACACCAAACAAAGAAGATGAGGTAAAAAGAAAAATACTAGAATTAATAGAAACAACTACAGTTGAATCAAATCTGCTTGTGAAAATCCGCAGCATGATAAACGAAAATAACAAACAAGAAAACTGCAAGGTAAGAAACTCAACTCCTGACTTCAAAAATGACACCGAAGATGGCGACAGCTTCCCGCCTTTTTCATGGCAGCCATCTTACTCACCTAATACCTCTAAAATGCCTGACCAATTACTAAAAGAATTCCAAACCTCAAACTACGAAATAAAAAACAAAACCTACCAAGAAGATGACTACCCGAGTCCAAAAACAAATAAAAAACAATTACTTAAACAAAACAAAGCTCAACCTACTGAAGTAGAAATAGACAATGCTATACAGGTGCTGACTGCAGCACTCGGGACTAAACTAACAATACCAAACAAACAACCAGAAAATGAAATAGAAAATTCTAAACTACCATCTACCAAAAGCCAAAAAGAAATAGACTGTCTAAAGAAAGGCCTAGCCACCCGAAGAAAGACAAGCTGGCAATCATACTTACCTACCGAAGAGCAACTCCATGAACAACCCAGCTCCATTGGCAATGGCGGCCTGCCTCAAGCTCCACTTACTGAGGACCTCAGAGAAGACTCCCCGACGAGCAGAGCAGCACCCCAGGCATTCTTCAGTCACCAGAGGCCCTCCGGAAACAAAGCAGAGCAACAGAAGGCCATCTGGGACTTCACCCCAGGAGCTGCAGACACAGGAACCTCCCTCGCCGGCTGCTGGAGAAAAATGAGGACTGAGCATGCCCAGAACGAGCCTGCAAAGAAAGAAGAAGAAAACATAAATACAAGTCAGCGCAACATAGAGATAAGTAAATACAGACATGCATCTACCACACCCAGGCCTTATTGTGAGTATGCTAAGGTCTTAAATCATGGACAGCTACTAAACATGAATAACACTTCACAACACTCAGGGACAATACCTTCAGTTAAGATTAGATGGAAGCAACTTAATGGAATGGAACCAGTGTTTACAGATTACATATTTTAAAGAGAATGTTTTATTTTTTATTGATAACCCACCAGATAAGCCTTGGACCTATGAAATAGACTGCCTCCATCACAAAGCATATTATATATTAATTGCCTCTATTTCCCCAAGTATACTTCCCAGTATAGAGCATAATTTAACTGTATTTGAAACATACCAAAAATTATTCAATTTGTTCTATAGTGTGACGAAATGGGGTTGAGGGGTACCCCGGACCGTGAACCAGCTCATGAGTAAACACACTGAGACGAAAATGATTCTAACAGAGGCGTCTTGTGTAAAAATATAATTTACTTTAAAACATTTAAAAAGCACTATGTCTTTATGAAAACACATTAAAAACAAAGTCTTGTCTGGGTATGTGAGGCAAGGCTATCTCCCTAGATCCCTCTCCACAATACCGAAAACAGTTCACAAAAGAATAAAGCTAGCATGAAGGTAAGCAGCTTCGGCGTCGATACATCATCAAGGCAATCATAACGAGGGCAGCACGAGCCTCACAGCTGAAAGTCACCTGAAGTAAAAACAGTTCAAACAGCAAACATTGTTTGAAGCTTGTGGGAGGAAGAAGGTCCAGCAACAGCAGTCCCGATGATAGCTTGCGTGCTACAAAACAGCAAAAGGCAAGCATCCGTGGGAGTCTCTCTGTAATGACGTCTGGAGTCCTTATCTGCATTCTTCTCCCATCAGCGGCATTGCCCAAGCTTCCTGCAGGAGCTGTGCATTTAGGCCTAGAAGACTAGGCCCGAGTAGCAAGCGAAAGGTCCTTGCTTATGTAAGGAGTCAACCTGCAATTATCCAGGGCGGGGAAGGCTTGCAGGTAATTGGCAACAGTAGATGGCTTGATTAAAACCATACTGTTTGTGAGTAGGCAGATAGCCACAGCAATCCTGGAAACACTCGTGACAATCCCCTTCTCTGCGGCTATTTGACTCGTTAACAAACATACATTCTACATTGGGTACATATATACATCAATGGGAAGTACATTCACATAGCCATTGACATTTTACCCAGGAGATAGAGGTGTTGGTCACGGGGCAGCGGTTTGGTAAACACGTCCGCTACCTGTTCCTTGGTTTCACAATACACAGTCTTAATGAAACCTGTTTTCACCAATTGCCTCACATGTTTGTTTTGTATATCAATATGGCGTGATCTCTGGCCTACAGCATCGGCTTCCGATATGTTAATGGCAGCCATGTTATCCTCATAGACTTTTATAGGTTGCATGGGCTGCCTCCATAAGCTTACCAGAAGATCGTCAAACCAAACTAGGTTATTGGAAGCTTTGGACAAACTCACATACTCAGCTTCCGCTGTGGAGGTTGCAATTAACTTCTGCTTCCCAGAGTACCAATACACGGGGCTACTATTTAGGTATACAATGTACCCCGAGGTACTTTTTCTAGATCTAACATCCCCTGCCCAATCGGCATCCGAAAAACAACTCAATCTTAATTCTCTAGTTGCTTCTGGTTCCAATAACAATGAATAGTTCACAGTACCTTTTAAATATCTCAGGAGTCGTTTGATTCCGCTCCAATGGTACTGTGTAGGATGTTCAGAATGTCTAGATAACACATTTACACTTAGACTGATGTCCGGTCTAGTCCAATTTGCAATGTACAACAACGACCCAATCACGGACTTGTAAAGGGTCTTATCCTCAAACTCCGTGCTCTCAGTGTACATATTCTTAAGGAAATCTGTTGCCATAGGGGTATCACATGGCTTCGCCTCTACCATGCTACACTTTTTAAGCAATTCCTGAATCTTATCTTCCTGAGAAAGCCGAAACCCCTTCTCGGTTTTTACGAATTGCACCCCTAAAAATTTGCTAATGTGACCTAGTGGTTTTAG
Organism: Arizona elegans; assembly: GCA_022577455.1. NCBI lineage: Eukaryota > Metazoa > Chordata > Lepidosauria > Squamata > Colubridae > Arizona > Arizona elegans. The sequence goes on along the minus strand of JAKOOJ010000021.1, from coordinate 10,777,481 downwards.
AGCGAAACTCTTACTTAGGTCCTCAGAGAACTTCTTATGCCTGTTCTCTGATCTGCAAATATATAGTATGTCATCAACGTACAACAGTACTGTTTCCCTAATGTCCTGATCTTCCTTGACAAAAACACACTCGTCAGCTGACGATGGTAAAAAGCCCATCTCTCTCAGGCTTTTTGTGAGACACTCGTACCATCGTTTACCAGATTGTTTTAAGCCGTATAGGCTCTTATTCAACAACCACACATCATCTTCCCGATGGCTTACTCCCTGAGGAATCCTCACGTACAGCTCTTTGTCTAACTGGGCGTGCAGGTACGCGGTCTGAATATCGAACTGATACACATGTTCGCCTCGCATGGTAGCGATGGTGAGAGCTGTTCTCACGCTCTCAGGGCGCACCGTGGGCGAGAAGGTGTCCTCATAATCGTCAGGGAATCTCTGCGAGAATCCCTGCGCTACTAGTCTCGCTTTATAGACAAAACCCCCACCTTCAATGGGCTTTTGCTTGAAAAGCCACCTGGTGCCGATCACCCTCTTGTCTTTGGGCAATCTTGTTGGCGTGAATACGTCCAGCCTTCTCAGGCTGTCTAATTCCGTATCCATGGCAGCCAGCCATTTCTGTCGTTCATGGTCAGGTAAGGCCAACACATCCTCATATCTCTGAGGGGTGGCCAAAACCTGGTTGACTGAGGTAACAAAGTCGTTGTACCTCTTAGGCTTATTGCCCCTGGTAACCCTAACTGGTCTGCCTTTAGGAGAGTCACTGACATCAGAGTTGTCCGATGAGTCATCTACCTCGTGACTATCACTATGCGTCTCAGAAGCTGGGTGCCTATCCTTCCTGGCTACCCCCATCTTACGCTTCAATACCCCTTTCAAGGGTGCCTGGGATGCATGCTTCCCAGAACCAGATGTATCCCTATCCTCGGGTAGGTTCTCCGATACATCCTCCGCTCGCCTATGACAACTACGGGAAGGGTTCTGAGTAAGAATCTCATTGGCATGGATCTTACTCCAATTGGCCCCTTCGTGAAAGGTGGCAGACCTCGATATCATTAGTTTCCCGTTAGGGTAGGCAAACCTAAATGCCTTGGAGCCCTGCTCATAACCAACAAATCTCAGTTTAACAGAGATTGGGTCTCCCTTTCTCCTGAGCTCCTTCGGGACATGAACATCGGCCATCGCTCCAAAAACGTGGAGGTGTGCCAAGCTAGGCTTATGGCCGTATAGCACCTCGTATGGGGTCTTCTGCACTACGCTAGACCATACTCGGTTCAAGGTGTAATTCGCGTATCTAACTGCTTCTACCCAATACGCGAAGTTTAATCTGGAATCCTCTAGGGCGCACCGCATCATAGTTTGTAACACGCCATTGCGTCGTTCTGCGACGCCATTTTGAAACGCAGAGTAAGGCGCGGTGCGTAAGTGGACTATGCCCTTACTCCTCAACCAGCTGGAGAACTGCCTGGAATTAAATTCAGTACCCCTGTCAGTTAAGATTTTCTTAACTCTGACCTTATGCTGGTTCTGGACTAAGTTACAAAATTCCTTAAACTTAGTCAACGTTTCACTCTTGGACATTAGGGGAAAAACAAATCCAAATCTGCTATGGTCGTCTACTATGGTAAGAAAGTACCGTCTCTTACCCACGGAAGGTGCGAATGGACCCACCAAATCCATGTGGACGAGCTGAAACGGGTGTTCAGAGTACCTCTGAGACTTCTTGGGCGCAGATTTTACCTTCAACTTTGCACTCCTACAAATTGAACAGTCTAGGAATGTGTTACAGTCATTGATCTTGGTTCCCCTTGAGTGTTCGGTTACCTTTTTCACTATAGGAAAACTCACATGACCTAGCCTGCGATGCATCAAGTGAGCACATTCATTGTGCAATGGCTCTCCTATAGAAATTGCATTAGCATTTTCAGGTTTCCTATTATCTGACTCTAAGTTAAAATTTAAAAACTTTTTATTAACTTTACATTTGTCTTTACAAGGCTTCCTCTGGTGAAAGTCTTGATCCTCATCACCTAGTTCTAACTGTGATTCATTGTTACTACCAATTGAGATAGTATAATTGCTATCACTGCAGGTCTCAGCATTCGTATTGGGGGAATAATAAGGCAAGCCACCTATCTTCAAAACCTCCCCAATCACACATTTGTTGTTTTTGATCACAGCTGTTCCTCCTGAGAACAGAATCTCCATTCTGGGGTTCTCACATATCCTCATTAGGCTTAGCAAATTATGATCTATCTCTGGTACATACAATGCTCCATGAATCTTTCCTATCCCAGGAATATAAACATCTCCAATGCCAACAACATTGACCTTTTTACCGTTTGCAACTTTGACCATGGATTGATGCCTTCTCATATTAACAAACAACCTTCGGTCACTGACAACATGGTTACTGGCTCCACTGTCCATTAACCATAGTTGCTCTCGCTGTTCCCTTGTAAGCTCTGACTCAGTAGTTTCCACTATACCTACAGAGCCATCATTAAACCTGGGTTTGTTCCCTTTGTTGCCTTCATTCGGCTTTTTACCCCTTCTGTGGTTAGGAACGTCTCCACTTGGCTTTCTGCCTGGAGGAAGTGACCTCCTTTTACATTTATTATCAGAAGGTGTCTTTACACTTGCCCTAGCATTTACATTTTGTGGGCAATCCCTTCTATAATGTTCTGTTGAACCACAATTGAAGCATTCCCCGATAGCATATGCTCTATCTGAACTATCGGGCCTTCTTAAAGGTTTTTCCTTTTTGTGAAAAGCCACCCTGCATTTTCGCAAGTTATCTTCTGCAATCAATCTACCAGATAACACTTCTAAAGATAAGTTATTACAACTAACATTATCCAATTGCGATATAAAATTATCCCAGCTAGGGTCAAGGGAATTGAGTATAACAGTAATGAGGGTTTGTTCAGACACTGTTTCCCCCATCAACATCAATTCCTGCCTTAACCTGTTTAACTCACATAAGTGTTCATTAATATCTACTCCCGCCTTCAACCTTGCGGAATAGAACTCCCTATAAACTCTGTTTGTAACATGGGAGCTTTTTGAACAAAATAGCTTATGCAGTTTCACCCAAACTTCTGTTACGGTCAGGTTACTAGGTATACTGGGATATAGTGCAGGGTCAATGGACATCAATAAAATACAAAAGGCCTTATGATGTAAAAGATCAACTTCTAAGGACCATGGTCTAGGTGGGGGTTTTAACAACAACGATAAAACATTCTCTTTCATTAAAATTACTTGAATACTTTTAACCCATTCCTTAAAATTTCCTCCACCCACACTTAAACTTTTAAAATTAGGAGGAAGGACCTGTACATTATTAAACATGGAAACAGACATTAATTGGTGTTCAAAATGTGGTCCATCCTGGAACGGGCAATAAGGCATTGGAATAGAAGCACACAGCACAGTGTCTTCTATCTGGCATTCTGACAATCGTTCCTCCCCAATGGGAGGGATTAAAACTTCAGGTTGTGCGGATGCAAAGCTCATCCTGGTTTGATCACAAAAACTTGAGGGTCCTCTCTGGTGCACATCTCTAGGAATTTTTGGACGCGCTCCCAAATTCCTATCTTCAGTTGAGGCAGCCTCCGGAACCGTCCTGGATGTGGATGTCATCACGGATGGATATATCCCACTCGTGGCGTGCGCTGAATTAGTCGCAGACATCAGGGGTGCTTTGGTATGTGCAGCTCCTATTTGTTGAGCCGATGGTGCCTGCAAACCATCGCCTAAAATGGTTACCAAAGTTTCTATCACACTTGCAACCTTACGCTCGAGATGAGAGTCTCTTAAATTTTTAGCAGAAGTCACTGATGTCATCAAGGGAGCTAAAGTCTTTATGGCCTGATCTATGATGGCTTCAACAGCAGGTGGCGCAATATCAACTTGGCCATGCTGGTTTAACAAAGAAGCAGGAACATTCGAATCAGGCAGTCTGTTATCCCCCATTCTCCACTTATGGTCTGAGGTGGGGGTTTTAGGAAAAGATTGAAAGTCTCTTACCGATCCGGTGTTTTGTAGGACTTCGATCTTCTTTCCTTTCGCAGCTGGATTCTTTAATAATCCGCTAGAATCAGCAGTCGGGTTCTGACTTACTGTGGGCAAACCTAAAAGCTGAAGGATTGCCTTCCTAAACTCATCATCCACCTCTGTATTTGTTTTCAGGACCTGAAGTGGCGTTCTTCCAGTCTCTACTTCTTTAGGTGATGATGGTTTACTCACTATCTTGGGCCCTTCAAAAGTTGAGGCCTCTGCTCCAAAACTTACAGCTCCACTATTCTCTAAATCAATTAGAGTTTGGGGTTTTTCAGCCAAAACTTTTTTTTTGGCCTGAGCCCCGGACAGTTCAGTTTGTGACTTCATACTTTTCGCTGCTGCTGCTGCCCTAGTCAACATCTATTCAACTGCAGACATTCCAGTCTAGCGCGTTACCACATGAGCGTAGGTTCGTTAAACCATCCTCTGCTACCAACTGTGACGAAATGGGGTTGAGGGGTACCCCGGACCGTGAACCAGCTCATGAGTAAACACACTGAGACGAAAATGATTCTAACAGAGGCGTCTTGTGTAAAAATATAATTTACTTTAAAACATTTAAAAAGCACTATGTCTTTATGAAAACACATTAAAAACAAAGTCTTGTCTGGGTATGTGAGGCAAGGCTATCTCCCTAGATCCCTCTCCACAATACCGAAAACAGTTCACAAAAGAATAAAGCTAGCATGAAGGTAAGCAGCTTCGGCGTCGATACATCATCAAGGCAATCATAACGAGGGCAGCACGAGCCTCACAGCTGAAAGTCACCTGAAGTAAAAACAGTTCAAACAGCAAACATTGTTTGAAGCTTGTGGGAGGAAGAAGGTCCAGCAACAGCAGTCCCGATGATAGCTTGCGTGCTACAAAACAGCAAAAGGCAAGCATCCGTGGGAGTCTCTCTGTAATGACGTCTGGAGTCCTTATCTGCATTCTTCTCCCATCAGCGGCATTGCCCAAGCTTCCTGCAGGAGCTGTGCATTTAGGCCTAGAAGACTAGGCCCGAGTAGCAAGCGAAAGGTCCTTGCTTATGTAAGGAGTCAACCTGCAATTATCCAGGGCGGGGAAGGCTTGCAGGTAATTGGCAACAGTAGATGGCTTGATTAAAACCATACTGTTTGTGAGTAGGCAGATAGCCACAGCAATCCTGGAAACACTCGTGACATATAGTAAAAGTGTAGCCACCACCACAAAAATTTCTAGGGAATTCTATTCTGCCAAACTAAAACATGATACCTCCTTGAGTGAACATATCTTGAATCTAAACGCTGTAAGAGCAGACCTTATTCAAAGGGGGGAAACCATTTCTGATAACACCATGAAAAGCATTATAATTAACTCATTAGATCACAGCTGGGATAACTATATTACCTTAATAGATAACCTAAGTATAGAACAAATTACTTTAGAAAACCTCACCAATAAGCTTATTACTGAAGATAGACTTAGAAGAGAGCGATATACACAACAAAGGGAAGGTAGAAATCAAAGAAGAACTGATTTTAGGGTCAGAGATAGGTACCCACATGAATGTCTCATATGTGGATCTGAAAGACATCAGAGTAGAGATTGCCCCAAGAATGCAGGATACAGTGACTCATATCAACACAAGGATAGGAGAATACACTTCTTAGACAGAACTTCCCCAGATTACAGGTATAAGCGAAGAGAATCACCACACCCTAGAGAAAGACAAATGTACAGAAATAACCCTAGAGAAAATAAGAAAGGATCACTATATGGAATAAGAAACAATAACATTTTGATGTCTGATTCACTCAACACTTGGCTCATAGATTCTGGAGCCACATGTCATACAACTCATAATAGAGAAATATTAAGCAACTTCACTGAAAAGAAATATTACATTAAAGTAGCATACCAAAATAAGGTCCTAGTGAGGAATAGGAGACACGCATATAAAGGGTATAGGGAAATTAGAGGGGGTACTATTTGTGCCCGAAATTCCAAATAACATATTGGCAACCCTAAAATTAAGTATAGAGAATGAAATAGAAACCACTTTCAGAGGTGGAAAGGTATTTATGACTAAGAACAACAGAAACATAGGTAAACTATTTACAAATGATGGACTAACATACCTACTGCCACAAGATAACGAACTAGTCTATGCAAACTATCAATTAAGAAACAAAAAGCCAAATTCAGATAGCCATGATGAAAGTAATAATGATAATGCATCAAACACTGATACTAATATGTCTGAAAATTTAAACAATGGAAGACCTATTCACGATAATTGTAGTCACTTACTCCACAGAAAGCTAGGACGTGCAAGCTTTCCCGTCATACGAAAAATGTTAGAATGTTCCGAAGATTTAAAAATAAAGAACTGTAAAAATTACTTAGAATGCTCTGTGTGCAATTCATCCAAAATTAAAAACAAACCAAAACCCAAAAAAGCCACTCACACCACACAATCAATTTTTCAACTAATTCACATGGATGTAGTAGGTCCATTAAAACCCTCAATTAAATATAAAAAAAGATACTTTCTAACCATAGTCGATGACTACAGTAGATTCGGTTTTGTATACACCCTTAATCACAAAAATGAGGTTTTCAAAAAATTTAAGGAGTTCTTTAAAATGGTAGAGACGCAACACAATACTAAAATTAAACAAATAATGACTGACAGGGGGTCGGAATTCCTATCCAACGAATTTTCAAATTGGCTAAAATCACAAGGAATATTGCACTTTAAATCTTGTCCATTTTCCCCATTTCAAAATGGAGTCTCTGAAAGAAAAAATTGTTTGCTACAAACCATGGTTAAATGTGTGTTAGATGATGCTGGCTTAAACCAATCATTCTGGGCTGAAGCCCTTACTTATTCCAATTACACTATAAATCGCTTATGGTCCAGTACAATCAACAAGACCCCATACGAACTCATGTATGGAAGGAAACCAAAAATTGGGCATTTACACGTATTTGGTGTATCTGCTGATGTATATGTCCCCTCACAATTAAGGCGCAAAGGAGAGAAAGTATCCAAAAGACTGATATTTATGGGGTACGAATCAGGAACCAAGGGATATCGCTTCATTGATAAAAATAACCATTTCATTGTATCCAGATCTGCTGTGTTTCATGAACACATGAACTGGTCAAAATTACATCTCAACGAAATATATCCAGAATCAAAAAATATTACACACACGCACACAGATCATCATACATCAGATACCAATCCCAAAACCACAACCACGAACAGAATTAAATGCCCAAAAACAATTAATGATGAATGGAAGAAAGGACACCCCACTTTGAAGGTAGACCAATTAACTGAAAAAGAAGCTAAATATATGCATAGCGATGAACATCCCCAGAATAGGCCCATTAGATCCAATAGGGGCACAATTCCTAAAAGATTAGATGATTATGTACTGTCTATTCAAGCTAAACACCTGACTCCCAACACGTATGATGACATACTTAAGTTACCTCCAGAAGAAAAAAGTAAGTGGGAGGAAGCAATGAAAAAAGAGATGGACAGTTTAAAAGAACTAAATGTATATACACCAACAGATCTACCCACTGAGAAGTCCCCCATTGGCACTAGATGGATCTATAAAATCAAAGAGCTAGAGGATGGTAAATTCTTATACAAAGCCAGGTTAGTGGCTCAAGGTTTTGCTCAAAGGTTTCCGGATGACTATGAAGACACATACTCCCCAACCGTTAGATCAGAAAGTGTGAAAACAGCATTAGTATTAGCTTCCGTTTTAAATCTGGAAGTATATCAATTTGATGTACAGACAGCCTATCTGCATGCTGATCTCGATAAAGAAATTTATGTAAAAGCACCCCCAGGAAAAGATACAAAAAAGGGAGAAATTTGGCTATTGAATAAGAGCCTTTATGGACTAAAACAGTCCGGCAAACGGTGGTATGAGTGTTTATCAAAGATACTTAACGATATAGGCTTTGTGGCTACTTCATCTGATTTTTGTTTTTTCACAAAAAGAAATAATGATTCTATTGAATATGTTTTGATTTATGTTGATGATATATTATATTTTGGAAGTGACAAGGTTAAATGTGATAATTTCGCTGAACAATTAGGCAAAAATTTCAACTTAAAAATATTAGGAAAGGTAAATAAGTATTTAGGAGTCCAAATTGACAAAACAGATAAGCGTTTCAAATTATCCCAGAAAGACAAAATTATAGAACTCATAGAAAAATGTAATATGGTTAACTCAAAAATTTGTGAAACTCCCATGTCAACTGATTTTTATAGGAATGTGTACAATGAATACGAACCATTTAAGGATAACACTTTATATCGATCAATTATTGGGTCCTTATTATAAATATCTAATTGGACTAGACCTGATATCACCCTTGCCGTAAATTTGTTGTCAAGACATGTAAGCAATCCTAACTTATACCATTGGGAAGGAATCAAGAGAATTTTGAGATATCTGAAATCTAGCATTAATGTATGTCTATACCTAGAACCATTCATTTCTGAAAAACCAACTTTGACCTGCTACGCCGATGCAGATTGGGCTACTGATTCAAAAAGCAGAAAAAGCACTTCTGGATATGTTTTTCTTATAAATGGTTGTGTGGTGCACTGGTACACTGGCAAACAGAACTTAATTGCCACCTCTACAGCAGAAGCCGAATACGTTTGCTTATCCAAAGCGGTCAATAATCTAACTTGGTTCGATGATTTATTATGTAATGTGTGGGATGAACCTATTTATCCAATTATCATCAATGAGGATAATAAGGCAGCGATAGATATATCAGCTTCCGAAGCGATAGGTCAACGATCTCGACATATCGATATCAAATATAAACATGTGAGGCAACTGTATAGGATTCATTAAGGCTGTTCATTGCGATACTAATGAACAAATTGCTGATATCCTCACTAAGCCATTAGCAACCAAACAACATGTGTATTTGACTTCCAAACTTAATGTACATATATAAACTTAATAACCCACCATTAGTTAGGTATTTTAGAGGGGGATTTGTTACAGTTGAAAATACCTAACCTACTATCTGTAAATATGTGTGCTTGTGCATATGTCATTGTGTGATGTCATTGTGTTCCTTACCATTGGTTACTACTTACCATTAGCCCCGCCTCCTCTGTATATAAGCTTTCGCTCTTCTCAGATTGATTGCTGTCTAAATGTGTTCCTGAGGAAGAAAATAAATATTATTATTACAAGAAAGTCTACAGTCTCTTATATTGGGCCTAACCAGGATAACCAACTAGCAACATTATAAGACGACATTTTTCATCATCTCAGTCCAGGTGATGCTTCTGTTGGGGATCAGACACTGAGTGACATCAGCTAATCCAATTTCCTACACTTCAGTTCCATTGCAAAATTGATCTGGATTACGTCCAACTATGTTCATGGACTTTAAATCTCAAAGGAACTATTGGAATTTTCATTTCTGAGCTCACCTTTGCTGCCTTTCTCCCCCTTTGGACCTTTTTGGTTTGCTTCTCCTCTACTTTGTCTCACTGTGTCTCCGAAGGCACAAAAGTAGTCAGCAGAGTCTTTCAATTGGATGGATGGGTTCTGCATGTTGAAAGTCCCCTTCTTTCTGTTTTTATCGGCATTGTGAGTAGCTTGGAAGCCTTTAGCTGTTTTCAAATATGAATTCAACAGATGTTTTGGAGGCTGACCAGGAGACCGAATGTACCAGAATGGGTAATGTGTGCCACTAAACTCTGCTTCGTAAGAACAATTGAGATAAACAGGTTGTCCTTCAGTAACTGTCACAATGCCAGTTGTTTGCTTTACTGACTGTCCTGTGCTTCCTCCTGGGCAGAAAATAATAGGGAAGTCATGAGGTTAGTTGTGGAGGTGGATAAGTAGATCCTTCCTCTTTTTAGAAGCAACCTTGGTGCTGCTTCGACCTACTTTCTTGTTCCTTTCAAGCATCAATTCTAGTTATGAGGGCTACCCGGCATAAATTCCTTACAAGTTTTATATTCTTTCCATCATGTCCGTCACAAAACATACATACACGCACGCACACACACACACACACACACACAGAGAGAGAGAGAGAGAGAGAGATAGAGAGAGAGAGAGAGAGAGCAGGGGGACAAAGAGAAAGACAGAGAGACGGAGACAGAAATTTCATTTCAACTGAATACTTCAACTCTGTGAATTTCCTGCAGATAATTTACTGCCAATTTGTAGCAAAACGTCCAGGGAATCAGCTTGATTTGAAGGAACCTAAAGAATTGAAAACATGCCCAGCCAAAACCTATACTCTTTTATTATTAGGAATAAATACATACTTAGAAGTGAGACGACAATTGTGATGAAGAAGAAGAAAACCCACATTTTTTCAGATTGAGAATTTGGGTAGCTGGTGTAGACCCCTTCAGAGGTTGGGCTGCCAACTCTGCTGCAACAGAGACTTAGAAGCTACATATTCTATCCTTTCGCAAAGGAATTGTCTTCTGACATGTAAATTTGGTGGTAAAAGGAAGACAAACCACAGGAAATGGTTCAGAGAGCTGGAGAAGATCATGTGTGTCTCCTCGTAAAACTCAAGTTATCTCAAGGTCGCCACCATGCGTTTTAAAGTAGGTGTAGGAAAACAATTTGGTTGGAGGAAGGATCCCAGCACTGAAGGTGATTTTTCAAAGTACAATGTATTATTGACCAGTTGATTGGAGATGGAACTTGGAGGATAAATAGGAGAGAAAGAGACAGAGGGACAGAGACACACACAGAGAAAGATGTTCTTCATATAATTTTTTTAATTATTATTTTGATTTATATGCCGCCCTTCTCCGGAGACTCAGGGTGGCTTACAATGTGTTAAGCAATAGCCTTCATCCTTCTGTATATTTATACAAAGTCAGCTTATTGCCCCCACAAACCGGGTCCTCATTTTACCTACCTTAGAAAGGATGGAAGGCTGACTCAACCTTGAGCCTGGTGAGAATTGAACTCACAGTAATTGCAGGCAGCTGGAAGCTAAATACTACCTTTTAACAGTAGCATTAGTCTGCTACGCCACTCAAGCTCATATAAAATGTGAATCGGAATCATTTTAAAGTCTGAAAGGGTTAAAAATGGCAAGATGAATCCCAGTGTTGAATGGACAACTTACAATGCTAGAACCTAAATGACATGAGAACCTTCTTTGCATGGCTATGGAGATAAATGGTTCCAAATGATTAGATAACAATTTCTATTTTCCCCTGTGGTCCTTCTTGGTATTAGACACTGAGTGGCCACAAATATCCCAATTTCCTACCTCTCCCTTCCATTGCAAATTTGATCTAGATTAAGTCCAACTACATTCATAGACCTTAATCTCAAAGGATCTAATGGAATTTTCATTCCTGAGTTCACTCTCACTGCTTTTCTTCCCCTGTTGTGTCTTTTTTTTTTTTTTTTTGGCTTCTCGTCTACTTTGTCTCACTGTGTCTCTGAAGGCACAAAATTAGACAGCAGAGTCCTTCAGCTGACAGGCATGTATCTGCAAATTGAAAGTCCCTTTTCTGTTTTCAAGGGGAACATGGCTAGCTTGGAATCCTTGAGGATTTTTCAAGTAAGATGCCAAAAGGAATTTGAGAGGTTGACCAAGAGTTTGGATGTACCACAATGGGTAATTCGTCCCACCAAATTCTGCTTCATAGGAACATTTGAGAGAGACTCATTGTCCTTCAGTAACAATCACAGTGCCAGATGTTTGGTCGAAAGTCTTTCCTGTGCTTCCACCTGAACAGAAGATAATGAAGAAGGCATGAGTTGAGGTGGAGAGGTGGACCAGTAGATCTTTCTCCCTCTTTTCAAAAGGAACCAGAGTGCTTCTGGGACCAACTTTCTCTGCAAATATTATGCTAATTATGAGGGCTTCCTTGTAGAAATTGCTTCTCAGATTTATATTCTCTCCATCATTCCCACCACCAAACACACTGGGCAAACAGATTACATCTGTTCTTGTTCTTGTAAATCCTTGCAAATAATTTATTATCAATTTCCAAGAACTCTTCCAAAGGATCTATTTGATTTGAAGGAACCTAAACAAGGGAAGATACTGTATGCCCAGCCAAACACTATGGTCTAACATATGGAATGGAAATAAATACTTAATATATTCATAAAGTATAAAAAGCAATAACTTACTTAAGAGACAAAGGATGAACCCAATGTATACCCCGATGAGGGACATGGAGGAAGGAGAGGAGATCCAAACACCCAAACATAGATCTGAAGGATTGGTGGAGTCCTGATCCACTATTTTGATGGATGAGAAAGATAAATGGCAACCAGCGGATGTCTTCTCAAGGTAAATAGGTTCTTTTTCTAAAGTATCTTAGGTACAATACTGCAGACCAATGGATGTGGTCGGTGGTGAGATCACCTCAAAGCTCCATAGGAAACTCAACATCTGGCTTTTAAGAAGAGAAGGGTAAAGCTGTGGCATCTCAGTACTGCCACATGGTGTCTGAATGTGATATGACTATTTGAGTGATCAGAAAGCAGATAATGGGATGGGATGGGATGGATGGGATAGGATAGGATAGGATAGGATAGAATAGAATAGAATAGAATAGAATAGAATAGAATAGAATAGAATAGAATAGAATAGAATAGAATAGAATTGTAGCAATAGCAATAGCACTTATATACTGCTTTACAATCCTTTCTAAGCAGTTTACAGAGTCAGCATTTTGCTCCTAACAATTTGGGGTCCTCATTTTACCCACCTCGGAAGGATGGAAGGCTGCGTCAACCTTGACCCTGATGAGATTTGAATTCCCAAATTGCAGGCAGCCGGCAGGCAGCAGAAGTAGCCTGCAGTACTACACTCAAACCATTCTGCCACAATGGCTCATAACTTTATTGTCATTTTGAATGTACAGTAATTGGCATATATTAAAATGAAATTCCATTACATACAAGTCTCAAAGGGTCTCCACCTCTAATGTACACTGCATGAACATGACAAAATAAATCAATAAAAGATCAATAAAAAGATCAATAAAAAGATCAATAAATGGATCAATAAATAAATGCATGTATGCATAAATACATACATACATACATACATACATACATACATACATACATACACACATAATTATGCACATATCCACATATATTATATGACATGGAGAAAAAATACAGTCTAGTTCGGATGTATATGTGTATCTTGCAAGAGAAACGAATCTTGCGAGTTTGCCCGATGGATGGCATAGGGAAGAAAGCTGTTACAGAATCTGGTAATCCTGCTAGAAATACTTCGAAACCTCCTGCCAGAGAGGAGCAAGAGAAACAGACTGTGAAGTGGGTGTGTGGGGTCTCTAACAATGCTTTGAGCTCTAAGCACAGAGCACTTATAAGACGACATTTTTCATCATCTCAGTCCAGGTGATGCTTCTGTTGGGGATCAGACACTGAGTGACATCAGCTAATCCAATTTCCTACACTTCAGTTCAATTGCAAAATTGATCTGGATTACGTCCAACTATGTTCATGGACTTTAAATCTCAAAGGAACTATTGGAATTTTCATTTCTGAGCTCACCTTTGCTGCCTTTCTCCCCCTTTGGACCTTTTTGGTTTGCTTCTCCTCTACTTTGTCTCACTGTGTCTCCGAAGGCACAAAAGTAGTCAGCAGAGTCTTTCAATTGGATGGATGGGTTCTGCATGTTGAAAGTCCCCTTCTTTCTGTTTTTATCGGCATTGTGAGTAGCTTGGAAGCCTTCAGCTGTTTTCAAATATGAATTCAACAGGTGTTTTGGAGGCTGACCAGGAGACCGAATGTACCAGAATGGGTAATGTGTGCCACTAAACTCTGCTTCGTAAGAACAATTGAGATAAACAGGTTGTCCTTCAGTAACTGTCACAATGCCAGTTGTTTGCTTTACTGACTGTCCTGTGCTTCCTCCTGGGCAGAAAATAATAGGGAAGTCATGAGGTTAGTTGTGGAGGTGGATAAGTAGATCCTTCCTCTTTTTAGAAGCAACCTTGGTGCTGCTTCGACCTACTTTCTTGTTCCTTTCAAGCATCAATTCTATTTATGAGGGCTACCCGGCATAAATTCCTTACAAGTTTTATATTCTTTCCATCATGTCCCTCACAAAACATACACACACACACACACACACACACACAGAGAGAGAGAGAGAGAGAGAGAGAGAGAGAGAGAGAGAGAGAGAGAGAGAGAGAGAGAGAGAGAGAGCAGGGGGACAAAGAGAAAGACAGAGAGAGACGGAGACAGAAATTTCATTTCAACTGAATACTTCAACTCTGTGAATTTCCTGCAGATAATTTACTGCCAATTTGTAGCAAAACGTCCAGGGAATCAGCTTGATTTGAAGGAACCTAAAGAATTGAAAACATGCCCAGCCAAAACCTATACTCTTTTATTATTAGGAATAAATACATACTTAGAAGTGAGACGACAATTGTGATGAAGAAGAAGAAACCCCACATTTTTTCAGATTGAGAATTTGGGTAGCTGGTGTAGACCCCTTCAGAGGTTGGGCTGCCAACTCTGCTGCAACAGAGACTTAGAAGCTACATATTCTTTCCTTTCGCAAAGGAATTGTCTTCTGACATGTAAATTTGGTGGTAAAAGGAAGACAAACCACAGGAAATGGTTCAGAGAGCTGGAGAAGATCATGTGTGTCTCCTGGTAAGACTCAAGTTATCTCAAGGTCGCCACCATGCGTTTTAAAGTATGTCTAGCAAAACATATAACAGATTAACAGAGTTGGAAGGGATCTTGTAGGTCAGGGGTCCCCAAACCTGGCAGCTTTAAGACTTGTGGACTTCAACTCCCAGAATTCTCCAGCCAGCAATGAAGAAGCTGGAAAATGGCTGGAGAATTCTGGGAGTTGAATTCCACAAGTTTTAAAGCTGCCAAGTTTGAAGACCTCTTTTGTAGGTCATCTACTCCAATCCACCCCGCCACCTAAGCAAAAGACCCTACACCATTTCTGACAAATGGCAGTCCAATCTTTTCTTGAAAGTCTCCAGTGATGAAGCTCCCACAACTTTTGAAGGCAACATCTGTTCCATGGGTTGATTGTTCTTACTGTCAGAAAGTTCCTCCTTATTTCCAGGTTGAATCTCTCCTTGATCAGTTTCCATCCATTATTCCTTGTCTGTCCCTCAGGTGCTTTGGAGAATAGCTTGACCACCTCCTCTCTGTGGCAGTCTCTCAAATAATGGAAGACTGTTATCATGTCTTCCCTGGTTCTTCTTTTCACTAGACTAGCCATGCCCAGTTCCTGTAACCATTCTCCATATGTTTTAGCCTCCAGTCCCCTAATCATCTTTGTTGCTCTTCTCTGCACTTTTTCTAGAGTCTTAACATCTTTTTTATAGTGTGGTGACCAAAACTGGATGCAGTACTCTAGATGTGGTCTTACTAAGGCTTTATAGAGTGGTAATAGTACCTCACTTGATCTTGATTGTATCCCCCTGTTATTGAAAATTAGGATTTTATTGACTTTTTTAGCTGCCGCTGCACACTGCTGGCTCATATTTAGTTGGTTGTCCACTAAGACTCTAAGATCCCTCTCACAATCACTGTTATTAAGCCTGTTTTCATTGAGTTTATATGGCTACTGTTGGTTTTTCTTACCTAAGTGAAGGACTTTCCTTTTCTCTACATTGAATTTCATTTTGTTAGATAGGGCCCAGTGTCTTCTAGGCTGTTAGCTATTCCTGCCATCTTAGTATCATCTGCAAATTTGGTAAGTTCTCTTTCTATTCCCTCATCTAAGTTGTTTATGAAGATATTGAAGAGTACTGGGCCTAAGACAGAACCTTGTGGTACCCCACTGCTTACTTCTCTCCATGTAGTCTTGGACCCATTAAGGAGTACCTAAGTAATTGATTAATTACTTAATTACTTACTTACTTATTTACTTAATTAATTAATTGTTTGAAGGAAGGATCCAGCATTGAAAGTGATTTTTGAAAGAACAATCTATTATTGGTCAGGTGAATGGAGAGGGAACCTATAGAATAAATAGGAGAGAAGGACAGAGAGACAGAGACAAAGAGAGATGTTCTTCACCTATGAAATGTGAGTTGGAATCATTTTAGAGTCTGAAAGAGATAAAAATGGAAAGATGAACCCCAGTGTTGAATGAACAACTCACAATGCTAGAACCTAAATGACAGGAAAGACTTCTTTGCATGACTATGGAGATAAGTGGTCCCAAATGGTTAGATAACCATTATCAGATATTTTCCCAGGTGGTCCTTCTTCATTTCTGAGTGACCAGAAATATCTGATTTTCCTAACTCTCATTTCCATTGCAAGCTTCAATTAACCTTGGTTTAATTAGTCTACTCCTGGTGGCGCAGCAGACTAAAGCACTGTTATTAACATCAGCTGCCTGCACTTACTGCAAGTTCAAATCTCACCAGGCTCAAGGTTGACTCAGCCTTCCATCCTTTCTTAGGTGGGTAAAATGAGGACCCGGATTGTGGGGGCAATAAGCTGACTTTGTATAAATATACAAAAGTATGAAGGCTATTGCTTAATGCATTGTAAGCCGCCCTGAGTCTCCGGAGAAGGGCGGCATATAAATCAAACCCCAAAAAAAAAAAAAAAAAAACCCTTCACCTCAGAGGAACTATTGGAATTTTCATTTCTGAGCTCACCTTCGCTCAGTGGTGAAATGTAAAATTCTGTGGGCATGGCTTAGTGTAGGGGGGCTTAGTATGACTGAGTGGGCATGGCCAACTTTTTTTTTTTAAATTTTTGAAACCATTTTTTTCTACAACCTCTAAAAAATGCTTTTAAAGACTCTGACGATCCCAGCTGACTTGCCTGATCGTCAGAGGCTTTTTTTCCTTTTAAAAACATTTTTTCTATAACCTCTTCGGCCAAAGAGGTTGTAGAAAAAATGCTTTTAAAAGCCTCTGATGATCCCAACTGAGCCGCACAATCATCAGAGGCTTTTTTTTTTACTTTTAAAAGCATTTTTTCGGCCAAAGGGGTTGTAGAAAAAATGCTTTTAAAAATTAAAAAAAAGCTTCTGATGATTGCGCAGCTCAGCAATGGGGGAGGGGGGCAGGGATTTTTTCTACTGGTTCTCCAAACCACCTGCCTCCATCGCTACCAGATCGGGCGATCCGGTCCGAACCGAGAGCATTTCACTCCTGCCTTCGCTGCTTTTCTTCCCCTTTGTGCCTTTTTTTGTTGGCTTCTCATCTACTTTGTCTCACTGTGTCTTTGAAGGCACAAAAGTAGATAGCGGAGTCTTTCAATTGGATGGTTGGTTTATGCATATTGAAAGTTCCCTTTTTCCCATTTTCATCGGCATTGTGAATAGCTTCAAATCTTTCAGCTGTTTTCCAACGTGAATCCAAAAGGTATTTTGGAGGCTGACCAGCAGACTGAATGTACCAGAATGGGTAATGTGTGCCACCAAACCCTGCTTCATAAGAACAATTGAGATAAATGGGTTGTCCTTCAGTAACAGTCACAATGCCAGTTGTTTGCTTTACCGATTGTCCTGTGCTTCCTCCTGGATAGAAAATAATAGACAATTCATGAGATGAGTTGGAGAGGTGGACAAATAAATCCTACTCCCTCTTTTCAGATGCAACCTTAGTGCTGTTTGGATCTACTTACTTGCTGTTTTCAAACATCAGTTCTAATTATGAGGGCTATCCTGTGTAAATTCATTTCCAGTTTTATATTCTTTCTATTATGCTCATCACCAAACACACACACAGAGAGAGAGAGAGAGAGGGAGGGAGAGAGGGAGGGAGGGAGAGAGAGGGAGGATGATTTTGTTTCAATTGAATACTTCAGTTCTGTAATTTCCAGGGTATAATTTACTGTCAATTTGTAGGAAAACGTGCAGGGAATTGACTTGATTTGAAGGAATCTAAAGAATTGAAGACATGCCCAGTCCAAACCTATAGTCTACCATTGTCAGGAAGTAAATACATACTTAGAAGTGAGATGATGATGATGAAGAAGAAGAAGAATTGCCACATTTTTTTTCAGATTAAGAATTTGGGTACTAAACCCTCCCCAAATAATCTTTGGAGAACTTCAAAGCTGGTGTAGACACCTTCAGAGATTTTGCTGCCAACTTCGCTGCAACAGAAACTTAGAAGCTACATATTCTTTCCTTTCGCAAAGGACTTGTCTTCTAACATATAGATTTGGTGGTAGAAGGAAGACAAACCACAGGAAATGGTTCAGAGAGGATATCTGCTTCAGAAGGTCATGTGTGTCCCCTGGTGACACTCAAGTTATCTCATGGTTGCCACCATGTGTTTTAAAGGAGGTGTTGGAAAACAATTTGGTTGAAGGAAGGATCCCAACTTTGAAGGTGATTTTTGAAAGAAAATTGTATTATTGGCAAGGTGAATGGAGTAGAAGCTAAATAGGAAAGAGAGAACGTTTCATAGGATAGGAAAATTATTATTTAGTGTCCTTGAAAGACTCTGCAGAGGTAATCATACACAAAAGATGAGTAATTGTGGAGCAAAGATTAATATTTGATCCTAACCAGGGGTTCTGACAGGTTCTGGAGAACAGGTAGTGGAAATTTTGAGCAGTTTGGAGAACTGGCAACGGAAATTTTGAGTAGTTCTGAGAACCGGCAAATACCACCTCTGGCTGGTCCCAGAATGGGGTGGGAATGGAGATTTTGCAATATCCTTCCCTCAGGAGTGGGGAGTGAATGGTGATTTTGCAGTATCCTTCCCCTGGAGTGGGGTGGGAATGGAGATTTTGCAGTATCCTTCCCCTGCCATGCCCACCAAGCCACACCGCACCCATCAAGCCATGCCCACAGAACCGGTAGTAAAAAAAAATTGGATTTCATCACTGATCTTAACTATATAATGCCACAGTGATTCAACATAGTATCTTCCTAGCATCATGTCTGTATTCACATGGGAAATTAAGAGACGAATTCCTCACGAGATGTTATCCCAAGATTCTATTCAAAAATCACTCCATAACTATTCAGGTCTATGATGTAATGTGCAGAAAAGGCTTTAAAATACTAGGTAAAGCATTTTTTTTTTAAAATCAGAGTGGATAAAATGTTCCTTTGAAATCTACCAAAATTTGATTTTTCCTGTTTGTGAATCTAGAATCTCCACTGAGAAGTTGTAAGAAGACATTTATGTTGAAATATATAATATTTTGAAATAGATGCCTCTGTTGCTGCTTTTCTTGTCTCAGCTTTAAATGGAGAACAATCTCTCACTGTTGATGAGCTTGACTTCTTATTCCTAAGAATACTTGGGTATGTATATGTGAACGTATTTTATTTGGGTTCTTTCTGTAGTTTAGGATAAAACCAAGATTATCCAGAGAGAGGGGAATTTCCCAAATATTCATTTACAAATTGTTGATGCCTACAAACCACAACCAATGTTGATGCCTACAAACCATGAATTTTATTCAGTCTCCTTGTCTTTGTCTTCTTCTTTATTATCAGTCTCTTTTTCTTGCTCCTCATTAGTTGTTTCTTTTTCATCTTGAGACTGATTATGAAAATTTAAATGATTATTTGGGTAGCAATAATAAAAAGGAGAACTTTAAAAATTACATTGGGCTTAACAATGGAAGAAATAGAAAAAGGGGAAAGAAACAAAAGAAAAAAGAAAAGAGGGTGGAATAGAAAGAATATAAAAAACTTAAATGATTACACTGGGATTATCAATGAGAAAATAAGAAAAAGGGGAAAGGGATGGAAGATAATGGGAAAGATACAGCAAAATAAAACAGTTTATGATTTTAAAAAACAAAATTATTACAATGGGACTAACAGTGGAAAGATAAGAAAAAGGGAAAAGAGAGTTCAGGATTTGAAAATACAAAAAAGAAGAAGGAAAGAAAAAGAAAAGAAAAGAAAACATAAAGATGGGAAGGGAGAAAGAAAAGCAAGAGGAATATGGGGAAATGACTACTAGGGTATCGGATTATGGATTAATTAGATATATTTAACTGGTCCTTATAAAAATGTTATAAAAATGTTGAAGTGTATCATTTGGAACAGTTGATAAAGAAAAAACTATTTGAGATTGGAACAAGAGAATTTAACAAAATAGTTGGCAATTGTATTATGTTAATTTGAATTTAAAATTAGAGGTATTGAAGTAAGATTGATATTTAATTGAATTTTTTTCTTTATTGAATATGTTTAACTGTTGAAATGTATTATTTGGAATAGTTGATAAAAGAATTATTGGTGAGTAGAATAAGAGAATTTAAGGAAATAATTGGGGATTGTATTATGTTCTGTGAATTTAAATTTAGGGGTTTAAATTTTAAGGAGGGAAAAGAAAAAAGGAATTATACTAGAATGAGATGTTAAGATGAAGGGTAACATTGATTTTTTAAATTTAGAGAAAATAAAAGATATGAGAAAAATTGATTATATAAAGATGAACAAAAATCTGTACAAATTCAAAACCGGGCCAATATTCTGTTCAGAAAAGATGCATTGTATGTTTGTCTGTGTGTTTTAAAAAATAAACAAACTTTGCAAAAAATAAAATAAAATCATGAATCTTATTGTTGATTTGATGGGACATTCTTCATTGTTGTTCTTCAACATCTCAACACATTTCTTATTTGTTGAACGTTGTTATCTTACATTCATAATGGCTTATCCATTCACCCTTCTTCATTTTCTTTCTCTCAGCAACACATCTGCGTCACGTATCCAGACGAGTTTCCACCTACCAATGTTCTCCTAATGTTCTCAACATCTTCCATCACGCTCGGTATTTTGTCCGTCAATATTTTCCACCTACAGAAGATGCAAAAGCTAGAAGGATAGATAATACTTTAAGTGAAACACCTGAGATTCCAGTAAAGTAAGTCTTGGCAATGGTACAGCTGCCCTTGTCATGCTAAATATCCTAGTATATTTTGTGTCCTGCAAACACAGTAGCAATTCATGAAAATGATGTTTAGAAATGTAGCTAAAGACTGACTCAGTGAAGACTCCACATTTTCCCTTTTTGTAGGAGAACATGAATTTGACCAACTGTACGAGAGCGGTAGAGTTTATCCTGGTTGGATTGCCAAAGGTAGGACGAATGGAAGGTGTGATGCATGCAGGCATCTTTCTGCTCTACCTCCTGTGTCTGATGGGCAATGGACTCATCATTGTGATGGTCATTTTGGATGGCCATCTCCAGAAGCCCATGTATTTCTTCCTTAGCAACCTTTCTTGCATTGACATTGGACACACCACATCCTTTATTCCTAAACTGCTGGTCAATTATGTCTCGGCAAAAAATTCCATCTGTTTCTACTGCTGCATAACACAGCTGTACTTCTACTTCCTCTTTGGGGTCACGGAATTTTTTATCATGACTTTGATATCCTTGGACAGGTACCTAGCCATCTGCTATCCCTTGAGGTATGGTACGATCATGACTTCTGGGGTCTGTCTTAAACTAGCCATAGGTGCCTGGTTGGGAGGTTTTTTCTCCATCCTTTATCAGATAGTGATGATAGCAGACCTACCCTACTGTACAACTAACATCATCAACCATTTCTACTGCGATGTGGGACCCGTGCTGAAGATTGCAGGAGGAGATATTCAAGTCATCGAAGTACTTGGTTTCCTAGTTACGGTGATTGTGATTATGTCCTCTCTGCTTTTCACCCTCATTTCTTACCTCTTCATCATTTCCACCATTCTCCGAATGCCTTCAACCACCAGGCAGCAGAGGGCTTTCTCTACCTGCGCGTCCCATCTGGTTGTGGTCTGCATTTTGTACGGGTCCGTCTTTTTTGTCTATTTAAGACCTACTGTCAAGAACTCTTCCTTCAGTAGGTTGAAGTCTGTCTCTATACTGTACACCATGGTCGCCCCAGTGTTAAATCCTTTCATTTACACCATTAGGAACAATGAAGTCAAGGAGGCGGTGAGGAAAGTTTTAGAAAGAAAGACTCCAGGTCTCTCAAATCTCATGGCATAGCCTTTCTTGACAAGTGTTGGAAAATTACTCTGATGTCCAGTCAGAAGCATCCAGCTTCGGAGCTTCAGAATCCATCTCCAAGGCTATTGTGCAGATTGTCTTAATAAGTCTATCTTAACAAAGATGGAGAAAAACAATGGGTTAATTGATAGGTTACAAATAGCTATGGGCACGGGTGGGAATCAGCCGGTTCTGGCGAACCAGTAGCTCTGATGACCAGCTGAGAGTGAACCGATTCACTACGACGATCAGCTGAGAGCGAACCGGTTCACTCCGACGATCAGCTGAGAGCGAACTGGTTCACTCTGATAATCAACTGGGCCCGCCCTCCCGCCTGCCCCTGTTCTATACCGGCCTATATTTCCTTTGTTTGAAGCCCAGCTGATAGGCGTGGCAGAGTGGATTGCCATGCCTCAGCTGTTTTACTCACCAGGGCTGCAATAGAAGGTAAGTTTTAGAGCTTTTTTCAAAATGCACTGCGTGTGAACTGGTTGTTACACCAGTTGAATCCCACCACTGGCTATGGAGATATATGGGGGTCATTGAGGTCATGGTTGTCCCAAAGATGCTTTTTCAAGGGGCAACTGGACTTTCTTTGTTTTTCCTTGAAGACGTTCTTCAGCTTTTGGGTTGAGCATCAAAACGTCTTCAAGAAAAAACAAACAAAGGAAGTCCAGTTGCCTCTTGGAAAAGTACCATCGGTAGATTACCAGTTTTCTTTTCTTAATGGAAAACTGTGTGATGATCATAGGATAAAGGGGTTGGTGGGAAGCTCCTGTGATCTATTTATTATTTAGCGTATGACGAGAACACAACAAAAGAGAGGTAAACATGTACACACAATCCATGTAATTGTATAGAAAACTTCTAAGGGTGTATGCCAGTGGTCTCATACCTGGATGTCCCGTTCAGCTATCTAGGAGATCACCTGGTGTTCCTTCAGACACTTCTTCTAAGGAACCAGAGAACACACATTGTGGGCAATCTTGCACAATATCAATCAGAATAGAGCTGAAAGGGGCCTTGGAGGTCTTCTAGTCCAGCCCCTTGTTCAAGCAAGAGACCCTATATTATTTCAGACAAGTGGCTGTCCAGTCTCTTCTTAAAAACCTCCAGTGATGAAGCACCCACAACTTCTGGAGGCAAGTTGTTCTACTGGTTAATTGTCCTCACTGTTAAGGAAGTTTCTCCTTAATTCCAGGTTGCTTCTCTCCTTCTTTATTGTTCTGCCCTCTGGTTGCTTTATGTTTGTTTTCATTTGTGATCTATTATTATAAGGCATAAAACTAACAATGTTGTTGCATGGCCATCAGCCACCGACTTAGAATCACAGCTTTTGAATCTACTTCATTCCTGATTAAAGAGATATCTCTGTGTAGGCTGCAATATTCTTTTAGCATCTGGATTACTTAACATGGCGAAGAATGGAGTCATGGCTATTTTGATGAAGAAATGACAGCCTATTCTTTGCAAATTATATTTTATTGAATGATGTTCACGGGACTCAGAGAAAAAAGCCTGGGTATAAAATAGTAGGACTTCTTTCTTATTGCCAATGTTTGATAGATGAACCTAATTAGAGCGAGTTGGTGCAGTGGTTAGAGTACTGCAAGCTACTTCAGCTGACTGCTAGCTGCAGTTTGGCAGTTCGAATCTCACTAGGGTCAAGGTTGACTCAGCCTTCCATCCTTCCAAGGTGGGTAAAATGTGGAGCCAGATTGTTGGGGGAAATAGGCTAACTTTGTAAACCCCTTAGAGAGGGCTGTAAAAGCACTATGAAGCGGTATATAAGTCTAAGAGCGATTGCTATTGCCAATTAGCACTGCTCATTAAGTATTGATCAGGACTTCAGCATCAAGAGATTATCACCAGGTATGAAAAGAATCCTTATGATCTGTTCCAGTGGTTCTCAACCTATGGTCCACAGACCCCTGAGGATTGTGATGTCCTTGTGGGGAAGGCGGGGTCCATGAAGGCTTGAAGAAATGTTATGATTTAAATCTTGAGTTAAGTATTGGTGGTCTGTGGACACAAAAAGTATTTAAAAGGGGTTCTCAGTGAGGAAAAGGTTGAGAACCACTGGTCTATTTAATTGTCTTCATTGCTCATGGTAGAAGAGCAGCTTCATCTTCTATTAGAATGGAAGTTTCCAGAAAGAAAAGGACCTTTTCGGCAGGGGTGAAATCTACTTACCTTCCTTAGCGGTTCGGAAGTGCATGCACTGACCCTCAGCACATGCGCAAACCCTTCTGCGCATGTGCAGAGGGTAAAAAATGGGTTACTTCCTGGTTTTAACAACAATGTTTAACGACAACCAGATGGGTGGGCGGAGCCTCGACCCGCCATCACTACTGGTTCTCCAAACCACTGTCCATCATCACTACCGATTCGGATGAACCGGTCTGAACCAGGAGTGTTTCACCCCTGCTTTTGAGGTAAAACTGGGTGATCTAATGTAGATAACAGCATAGATTCATCCATGTCTGTAAGAGCAGTTCACTGAAATTGGAGGTACATGACTTTATATCCTTATTGCAAAGCTTCTGTCTGCATCCTTTTTTTTTTTTTTTGCCATCGCATGTTCACAAACACTCAGATCTGATGGCTGCCTTGTTCTTCTTCTCATCTTTATATTTCAGTTACCTTCCTCAACCAGGTGTCCTCACAATAAGTTAGATAATTCTCTTTTCATATGACTAAATCCTTCTTCCTTGAAAATCAGATCTGCGTATACTGATGGGATTTATTTCCCCCATTTTGGTTTATTTTTTCCCTTCTTTGGTATATATTTCAAATCCTGTTTTCTGGATTATACAGATTAGGAATTAAAGCTTTCCCCAATTGTAATATCTGTCTAACCTATCATTTCTGTAAAGAAATTCTCTAAAATAATGTATATTTGGAACATATTTCCTCCAGAGATTAGAATGGACCCCACACTAATACTCTTCCGGAAGGCGCTGAAGATCTGATTCTGCCAGCGGGCCTGGGGAACCCAGAGTGGGATGATAGCCCCTTAAATGGCTCGTGTGATCTCCTGTCACCGGGGTGGGGGTGGGGAGGTGGGGGTTGATTTTGTTATATTGTACTATACTAATTTATTTGATTCTTTTTGTTAGTTCTTTATTGTTCTTTATTGTATTGTCTGGACTATTGTAACGCTCTCTACATGAGGCTCCCCTTGAGGTGCACTCGGAGGCTCCAACTGGCGCAGAGTGCGGCCGCGCGGGTAGTTATGAGAGCGACGTGGAGTTCCCATGTAACACCTCTCCTGCGTGAGCTGCACTGGCTCCCGGTGGTCTTCCGAGTGTGCTTCAAGGTTCTGGTTATCACCTTTAAAGCGCTCCATGGCTTAGGACCTGGTTATCTACGGGACCGCCTGCTACCACCAATAGCCTCCCACCAGCCAGTACGCTCCCATAGAGAAGGGCTCTTCCAGATGCCATCGGCCAAACAATGTCGACTGGCGGCCCCTAGGGGGAGAGCCTTCTCTGTGGGGGCACCTACGATCTGGAACGAGTTCCCCCCGGAGATACGGAGGATCCCTGATCTGCGCACCTTTCGTCGCGTGCTTAAGACTTTTTTATTTCATCAAGCTGGCCTGGCCTAAATCTTCTCCCCTTTTTAAATGTAAATTTTAATTTGTTTTTTAAATTATGGGGTATTTTAAATTTGTTCAGCCAAATTATTTAATTCATTTTTAATTTATTTTAAATTTTTGTATTTATGTGTTTTATCTTGTGGCTGTTCACCGCCTTGAGTCCTTCGGGAGAAGGGCGGTATAGAAATTTAATAAATAAAATAAAATAAAATAAAATAAAATAAAATAAAATAAAATAAAATAAAATAAAATAAAATAAAATAAAATAAAATAAAATAAAATAAAATAAAATAAAATAAAATAAAATAAAATAAAATAAAATAAAATAAAATAAATTGTTTTAAATGTGGTTTTATATTCTGTAAGCCGCGAATATGGGCGAATAGGCGGCAATGTAAATTCAATCAATCAATCAATCAATCAATCAATATTTATTAAATGAATAAAATAAAATAAAATAAATAAATAAATAAATATTTATATACTGTGTTCATGTCATAAATACACATTTTTACAAAGCGTCCATAATTTTGATCTGACCTATCGATTCACAGATAAAACATTATGTAAGTAAAAACTTATGCGGAAGATAAATTTGATTTTTTTCCCCACACATCAGTGATGAAGATCGAGGGTCGGTGATGATCCCAGACCTGTTGAGATATTTAGGTTTATCATAATGAATTGACATTGTATTGTGATGTCTTATCTATAAAGTTGGTTTTCTGAGCCTTTTCTTTGGTCTGCAATACCTGGAGGTTCTGTAGGGTGAAACGGTGTGGTCCATGGGTTCAGCTCTGGGTTTCCAATATTCTTACCACTGTTTTGCTGCAGGCTCGATTTGTGAGTGCACCTTCCGTGCATGCACTTTGCTTGCTCGTGTGCCCACCGCGCCTGCGCCTTCCCTTGAAAGCATTCCTAAATAGGACGGCATAGAACCAGGGCTGGTGGCCAGGCCCTCCCACAATCTCCACTACAGGTTCTCCCAAATTGGTACGAACCGGCTGAATACCACCTCTAAATGGGTTGATATCTTGGTCCTGGAATGGAGAGTCAGAGATTTAAGTTCCTCTTAGTCCACAAATCTCTAATTCCATGGAAAACTGAAAGGAGGGAATGGGAACATGGGAAGAAAATCATTCTTGGACATCATCTCCAATTGATTCCTCCCCTTTTTTTGATTGAGCCTTTAACAGATTTAACAGGAAGGGACCTTGTAGGTCATCTAGTCCAAACCCCCCACCCAAGGAGGAGACCCTACATCATTTCTGACAAATGGCAGTCCAATCTCTTCTTGAAAGCCTCCAGTGAGGAAGCTCCACAACTTCTGAAGGCAACTTTTGTTCCATTGGTTGAATGTTCTCACTGTCACAAAAATTCTCCTTATTTCTAGGTTGAATCTCTCCTTGATCAGTTTCCATCCATTGTTCCTTCTCAGGCCTTTAGTTGCTTTGGAAAATAGCTTGTCCCCTTTCTCTCTATGGCAGCCCCTCAAATATTAGAAGACTGCTATCATGTCTCCCCTGGTCCTTCTCTTCGCTAAACTAGCCGTGCCCAATTTCTGTAACCGTTCTTCATATGTTTTAGTCTTCAGTGCCCTAATCATCCTGGTTGTTCTCCTCTGCATTCTTTCTAGAGTCTCAACATCTTTTTTTATTGTGTGGTGGCCAAAACTGGATGCAGTATTCCAGGTGTGGTCTTACGAAAGATTTATAGAGTGGTATTAGTACCTCACATGATTTTGATTGTATCCCTCTGTTAATGCAATTTAGGATTACATTGGCTTTTTTGGCTGCTGCCGCACACTGCTGGCTCATATTTAGCTGGTTGTCCAGTAAGACTCCAAGATCCCTCTCATAGTCACTGCTATTAAGCCTGGTTTTACCCAGCCTCAAAGAGTTTCTAGGAATCTTGGAATTTGGTCCACAAAAACAACAGGCCTCATTCATGCTGATTCAAAATCATTTCTTCTGAGCAGAGTCTCATGGGAACTGAGAAGTATCTATAGAGATGGCATCTGAAGAACATTAAGTGCTGAAACAGTCAAGTTTTTACACATTCTCTTTTTGCAGTTGGAGAGGATTGGGAATTAGACAAACTTATAAAAGAGTTACACATTTTGTGCTTGTTGGACTGCTTCCAAGGGATCTCCAGAGAACCTCTTATTTTGGGATGGCACTTGAGATTTAATCCAAATGATGTCAGCCTTGAATATATTCTAGATACAGTGCATGGATACTCATGAGAAATTAAAGGCAAATATCCTTAGGGACTGGATCCTGAGTTTCTATAGAGAACAAGTAAATAAACTTTCTATGATGCAAAAGTGCTGCATTTTCTTCGGGTGTTCAAGGAAAATATTTTTCAAGAGATCTACGACCTTTGCCCAACATACAATGCAGTATTTTATATGGTTCTTCAAAACACTGACTTGTTGAATGGATAGAGGAAATGGAGTGAAAGGCATTGGAGAAGACGAGGTAATGACAGAAGAACAAGCCAAGGTAAAGTTGTAGAGACCTTTGGGCCCACCTGTTATAGAATGAGAACCTGAGAATTTCACTGCAAAGCTTACTATGATTTCCTAACATATACATACTTTCACCTCCCATATAGAAAGAAAAATATAGAACATAGAATAACAGAGTTGGAAGGTGTCAGAGTAATGATTTAACAGCTGACCAGCTGTTACAATGATGTAATGGTAGGAATGAGTCAGCAAGATTTTTGGGATATTACTAATAAAAAGAGGCCCTGTTGGGGCGTATCTCTCTCTTTGTTTGTGCTTCCGAGCTGTAATTGCTGATTGCTGTTTGTTTGAGGTCTGAGTAAAGTATGTGTATGTATATATTCTTTGTAGATAAAACCACTATTTAAAATACAAACCTTGTTTACTGTATTTGCTCCTGGGTTGTCTCACATAGTCACACTATTCGTACTCTGACAGAAGGGAGGTCTTCTAATCCAACCCACTGCTCAAGCAGGAGACCCTATACCATTCAGACAAATGGTTGTCCCACACCTTCTGAAGGCAAGCTATCCCATAGACTTTTATATCTCAATAGACCTTCATGTACTCATATCTCCAGAATAGACTAGACTAGACTAGACTAGACTAGACTAGACTAGACTAGACTAGACTAGAATAGAATAGAATAGAATAGAATAGAATAGAATAGAATAGAATAGAATAGAATAGAACAGAATTCTTTATTGGCCAAGTGTAATTGGACACACAAGGAATTTGTCTTGGAGCATACGCTCTCGGAGTACATAAAAGAAAAGATACATTCATCAAGAATCATAAGGTACAACACTTAATGATAGTCATAGGGAAACAGCCAATATAAATCTTAAGGATTCCAGCAAAAGGTTACAGTCATACAGACATAAGAGGGAGGAGATGGGTGATAGGAACGATGAGAAGATTAATAGTAATGCAGACTTAGTAACTAGTTTGAAAGCATTGAGGAAAATATTTATTTAGCAGAGTGATTGAGTTTGGGAAAAACACTTTTTGTGTCTAGTTGTTTTGGTGTGCAGTGATAAATCATCTAAATCATCTTATATTCCTAGGGATACAGGCAAACAATCTACGAAGTGAAAAAAATGTTGCAGGATATTAAGTTTTAATTTGCATCAGAATACTTCATAACTAGACTACCACTTCCAAAAATGTTTTAAGAATCCACAAATGACCACTGTTTTTTCCAAAAGTGGCAAATTTCAGACATCAGACTAAATCTAATCATTGTCAAGTTTCCGAAAGATGCCCTAATTAATTCATGAGCCATGATCCAAACTTCAAAGGAAATATAGCCATTTATTAGGAGCACTATTCCAGCAATACTCGGATGCAGTTAGGACTGATCCTACATAGATTTACATTCCCCTATGACCCTGTCTCTCCCCTCCTCTCTGGCCATGTCATAAATCACATTCTCCAATTAACCAGTTTGGCTGGCTGTGAAACATAACACCCTCCTTCTGATTGTGGTCAGAAAGAATGTATGGAATTCACTTCAGTTCTCCCTCCCTCCTGCTCATGGCAACTTGAAAGCTTTGCAAGTTGACAATCATGGTTCTTTAGTTGTGGCCTTCAAGTATTCTGGGATTCCAGGGATGGGGTTTTAGAAATCATAACTGATTTTCAAATATTTATATTCAAATGCTTCATTTAATTATGATAGGTCAATATGACATTTACTATACATGACTTTGGTGAGCATGATGTGAAAATCCAGTCTTGTGTTCCCTGTTCACAATAGTAGTGTATGAATAAATATTCTTAGGAATAGAGAAATACATTTTGACACAACAATAAATACATACATCTCGATTCAAGCAAGATTTCAATTTTTTCTCTTTTTGTAGCAGAAGGGGAATATGAATTTGACCAACTGTACAAGAGCGACTGAATTTATTCTTGTCGGATTGCCCAGTGTTTGGGGAATGGAAAATATGATATTTGCTTGTGTCTTTCTGCTCTACCTCCTGTGTCTGATGGGCAACGGGCTCATCATTGTGATGGTAATTTTGGACCACCATCTCCAGAAGCCCATGTATTTCTTCCTTAGCAACCTTTCTTGCATTGACATTGGACACACCACATCCTTTATTCCTAAATTGCTGGTCAACCATCTCTCTGCAAACAATTCCATCTGTTTCTACTGCTGTATAACACAGCTATTCTTTTACTTCTTCTTCGGCGTCACAGAATTTTTCATCATTACGCTGATATCCTTAGACAGATACTTAGCCATCTGCCATCCTTTGAGATACTCCACAATCATGACTTCTGAAGTTTGCTTGAAACTAGCAATGGCAGCCTGGTTCGGAGGCCTTTTCTCCATTCTTTATCAGGAGGTATTGACCGCAAACCTACCCTACTGCATCTCCAACATTATCAATCATTTCTATTGTGATGAGGGACCTTTGTTGAAGATTTCTGGAGGAGACACGCATGTGATTGAAGCCCTGGGCTTCCTACTGACAGTGGTTGTGATTATGTCCTCCCTGCTTTTCACCCTCGTTTCTTATCTCTTCATCATTTGCACCATTGTCCGAATGCCTTCAACCACCAGGCAGCAGAGGGCCTTTTCTACCTGTGCTTCCCACCTGGTTGTAGTCTGCATTTTGTACGGGTCAGTCTTTTTCGTCTATTTGAGACCTAATGTCAAGGACTCTTCTTTTAGTATGACGAAGTCTGTCTCTATACTGTATACTATAGTTGCCCCGGCGCTAAATCCTTTCATTTACACCATTCGGAACAATGAAGTCAAGGATGCGGTAAGGAAACTTTTGGAAAGAAAGACCCCAGGTGCCCCACATCTCATCACTTAAGCTTTTGTTGAGAAGTGATGCAAAATGACTTTGTTGTCCTATGGAAAGCAACAAGGTTTGGCACTTCAGAATCATCTTCAAAGCTATTGCGCAGGTATCCTGTAACAAACCTACCTTAATAAAGATGGAGAAAGCACTGTGTAACCTTGCAGATTTTATTTATTTTATTTAGTTAGTTTGTCAAACAAGTACGAGATGACAGGTATAAGTATAAACATGGGCATAAACATAGGAAATGAGTACAAATAAATGGGGAAAGTAGGATGGTAGGCACGCTGGTGCGCTTATTCACACCTTACAGACCTCTTAGGAATGGGGTGAGGTCCACGATAGACAGTTTAAGGTTGAAGCTATGAGGGTTTGAGGATGTAACAACGGAGTCAGGTAGAGCATTCCGGGCATTGACCAGTCTATTGCTGAAGTCGTATTCTGCAATTGAGTTTGGAGTGGTTTACCTTGAGTTTGTATCTGTTGTTTGCCCGTGTATTATTGCGGTTGAAGCTGAAGTAGTCGTTGACAGGTAGGACATTGTAGCAGACAATTTTGTGTACTATGCTTACGTCAGTCCGTAGTTCAAGGTTTTGCCAATGGTTGTCTTTTTTTATCTTAACATTCAATTTTGTGATGATCCCATGGCAAAAGAATTGCTGGGAATCTCCTGTGGTCTAGTACTGCCTTGGCAACTTTAAGACTTGTGGAGCTCAACTTCCAGAATTTCTCAATCAGCATGAAGTTGATGGGAGTTGAAGTCCACCATTCTTAAAATTGCCAAGGTTGGAGGCCCCTTGATGTCAAGCTTGTAACCTATTGCATGGTCATTAGTCACCTACCTGGAATCCTAGCTTTTAAATGTAGTTCGTTTTTGATGATAGGAATAACTCCTTCTTATTCCACTGCATGGACTATAATATTCATTGAGCATCTATATTACTTTGGGGAAGAGTGGCACCATGACTGTTTTGAAGAAGAAAAGACAGCCCATTTTTTTTCAAATTATACATTTTGAATTTATTTTTTAAATTTTATTTATACATTTTTCTTTAAAATAAATGAATGATTTACTGTATAAGCAGTGTAAGGTCTGAATCAATTTACCAATATATAGCAATAACAGTAATAGCATTCTTTACTTATATATAATAATATTCTTCCAATTTCTTATTTCTACCTTTATTGTCTAACCATTGGTAAAAGAAATCCCAAGTTAAAAAGTATTCTGTTTCTTCTTTGTCCTTTATCTTTAATGTTAGCCTATCCATTTCCGCACCATCTAATATTTTTCTAACTATATTTTCCTCTGCAGGGGTCTCCTCATTTTTTCAATTTTGGTTGCTGTCAAGACATGTAATACCGTGTATCCCCAAAAATAAGACCGTGTCTTATATTAATTTTGAACCCTGAAATAAGCGCTTGGCCTTATTGCCATGTGCTCAAAAGCCCGATTGGCCTTATTATTAAGGGATGAGTTATTTTGGGGAAAACAGGGTATTAAATATATTACATTCCCTTTATCATAATTTTCTGGCAGTATAACTAATAAAAAATATTCCTGGTTTTAAGTCTAGATGTTGTTTTATCGTTTTCTGTATCATTTTATCATCATCACTCTGCTAAACAAATAATTCCCTCAACGCTGTTCATTAAGGCTGCATTACTATTGTTATTAATCTTCTCATCGTTCCTATCACCCATCTCCTCCCACTTATGACTGCATGACTGTAACTTTGTTGCTTGTATCCTTACGATTTATATTGATTGTGGCAAATGTCACCTGTAAAACATTTTATATGTTTTCCTTATACGTAGTTGCAATTATCAATTTACAATGTCTATCCCAGAGTTTTTGCCATTTATCTAATTCTATTGTATAACCAAAGTGTTTTTTTTGCCCATACTATCAAATTATATTTTATTGAAAGATGTTTTCCAGACTCAGAGGAAGAAATCTTAATATAAAGGAGAAGGACTTCTCTCCCTCTCTCTCTCTCTCTCTCTCTCTCTCTCTCTCTCTCTCTCTCTCTCTCTCTCTCTCTCTCTCTCTTTTGTAAAAAGTTTTTATTTATTTTTTTACACATACACACATACAAAATGAGGAGACCCCTGCAGAGGAAAATATAGTTAGAAAAATATTAGACGGTGTGGAAATGGATACACTAACATTAAAGATAAAGGACAAAGAAGACACAGAATACTTTTTAACTTGGGATTTCTTTTACCAATGGTTAGACAACAAAGGTAGAAATTAGAAATTGGAAGAATATTATTATATATAAGTAAAGAATGCTATTACTGTTATTGCTATATATTTGTAAATTGACTCAGACCTTACACTGCTTATACAGTAAACCATTCATTTATTTTACACGTGTGTATTTTACACATACACGAACATACAATATATTTTTGCTGATCAGAGTATTTGGCCGGTTAACAAATTTAAACAATTCTTAATTTTACCACTAAGATTACCATTTCTATACTCCCTTTTTGCCATAGTGTTCACTTTCATCTATTTTTTACCAATATTACCCTTCATTTTCATCTCTAATTTGAACCAAATTCCAATTTCCCTTCTATTCTATATTAAACCCGAATCCATCATCAGAATAATTAATTTTATGATGTTACAATTGTTCAATTATTACAGGAATTGTGAGCCCACTTATTGTATGGCTTACGTTTTCTTAAGTAATACAGGAGAAGGACTTCTCTTATGCGGCAAACCTACAAGAGATAAGTCGAATTAGCAATGCCGTTTAGATATTGACTTCTATGGGACTTCAGCCCCAAAAGAATGGTATAAAAAGGGACTTATTAATATAAGCTGACTAATGAGTTCTAACATCCACAGTAGAAGAGAAGCATGTTCTTCTCTTCTATCAGAAGGTCCCAGAAAGAAATGGACCATTTTTGGTAAAACTGGGTGAATTAATCTAATACCATAGGTTCAACCATATTTGTCAGGTTGAACCTGGGCAACTGGACTTTCTAGTTTTGCTTGAAGAATCTCCATGTTTGTCAGACTATTTCATTGAATTTGGAGGGGCATGTAATGAGCATGAATATTCCCAATTACAAAGCTTCTGTCTGCATTCTTCTTTGTTTATTAATTCTCAGATCTGACAGTGCCTGGTTCCTCTTCTCATTTTTACATTTCTATTAGCTTCCTCCATCTGGTCCATCCGCTCCTGCGTGAGCTGCACTGGCTCCCGGTGGTCTTCCGGGTGCGCTTCAAGGTGTTTGTTATCACCTTTAAAGCTCTCCATGGCATAGGGCCTAGCTATCTCCGAGACCGCCTGCTGCTACCAACGACCTCCCATCGACCCGTGCGCTCCCACAGAGAGGGCCTCCTCAGGGTGCCATCAGCCAAACAATGTAGGCTGATGGCCCCCAGGGGGAGGGCCTTCTCTGTGGGGGCTCCCACCCTCTGGAATCAGTTGCCCCCGGAGATAAGGAGAATCCATGACCTCAATGCCTTCCGTCGTTCCCTGAAAACCCATCTTTTCCAACAAGCTGGGTTGGCTTAGAAGAAATTTTTAAATTTTTTAATTAGTTTGTGATTCTTAACTTTCGGCCCAAATTTATATATATTTTTAAATGTTTTAATATTTGTATTCTATGTTTTTTATCTTGGCTGTACACCGCCCTGAGTCCTCAGGGAGAAGGGCGGTATATAAATTGGAAATTAAATTAAATTAAAAATCTGGTGTCCTTCCAATAAGTTAGATAATTCCTACTTCCACATGAACAAATCCTTCTTTGTTGAAAATTGGACGTGTTGGACTTCCGGTTTGCTGCTGGCCGCCGCCAGATGTTCCTTTGGGATCGTCAGCTTCCATTGCCTGTCAGAGCCGCCTTCACAGCGGAATGGCGGCTCGAAAAAACTCCGTTTCCAAGAGGAAACGGAGATAGAGCCGGCAGGGGTGGGTAGAACTCTCTGCAGAGTCCCAAAAGTTTTTTTTTTACTTTTGGGATGGAGCGGATGAGAAGCCCCATATCCCCTGCCGCTGCTCCGGGCTTTGGGAGACCTCTGCTTATGCAGAGCCAGGCGTCAAGAGCAAGCCTGCGAACTTAACAGAATAATCAAAGAAGAGGCGAGCTGGACCCTTAATACTGAATCGCAAGTATTTTACCCTTTAAAAAACTATTTAAGAGAAAAGATGAGAGGAAAGGGGGAAAAAGAGTCTTTTAAAATGGCATCTGCCGTGGCTGGAGAAGGGCTGAAAGCTGCGGCTTGAAGAGAGGCTGAAAGGGAAAGTCCTTCCGTTTTCTATTACAAAGTAGCGGAATGAATACTTTTGGCCGTAATTGAGGCAAAACCTCACTCCCACTCTTGCTTTTTTTTTTCTTTTTTTGGGGGGGATCTGATATTGATCTTGGTTAGAAACAAGCTTTTTTTTTTCTCTCTTTTCCACTAAATCTTGTCTGTGTGGGAAATGGCACCGGGACTCACACAGCTAGACAAACGGGGGGGGGGGAATCTCCCCCATTAATAAATTACACCAACAAGTTTTAACTCTCCAGTGTCAGAAACCTGATTTTAATATACTAGAATTTCTTCTTGAAAAGATTGTAAGAAGGGATGAGATTGTGAATCAGCAACTTGAAAAATTTAAGCAGGAAATTAAAGAAATTGGTGAACTGGTGAAATCAAAGTTTGACTTTTTGAATCGAAAGATTTTAAAAACAGCTAATGGTTTATCAGACTTTCTGATTCGGGTGGATGCAAAGACTAAATTATTAGAGTCTAAAATGAAGGAAACTGAGGAGAATTTGGATGACATGACTCAAAAAATTAAAAAGGATTTGGTAAACATTCAGGATAATAGCTCAGAAGACAAACCTAAAATGGAGGCTGACCAAAAGATTGGTAATGAAGAAAATGTGCAACAGAGGATTGAAAGAGAAGTTTTAATGATCCAATATAATTTTACAGAATATGCAATTAGACTGAGAGGTTTGCAGGAAAATAATAGAGATGACCTAAGGAAAATATCTTCTGAAATTCTGGCTGGGATTTTAAAGGTTCAACCTGATGAAGTGTATTGCAGGATTGATAGAATTTACAGAATAAACTCCTGGTTGGCAAAGCAAAGGCAATTGCCTAGAGACGTGGTGATCTATTTTACAGATAAAGAAATTAGGAATAATATTGTGCAGAACTCTTTTAATTCTACTTTGCAATTTCATGGAAGAAAGATTTGGATTTTTAAGGAGCTCCCGACTAAGATGTTAATGGAGAGGAAGAAATTTGGCTTTCTAGTGACTGAGTTAAAAAAAAGAAATATCCTATTTAGGTGGAATGCCCCAGTTGGCTTAATATTGAGACACCAAGGAGTAAGATATCAACTGAACACTGTTGAAAAAGCGGAAGAATTTTATCAAAAAATTTTAAAAATGAATTTAACATCTTTAGGCATAATACAGGATACGCAAAAGGAGTTGGAAACAAAAAGAAAATACCAAATTACAGAGGCTGTGGTGGATAAGTTGTCTTTGGACTCTCTGGATACCCCAGCTGGACTGTCTATAAATAAGAGAGCAGTGTCATCCGACTCCAATGTGATGAACCATCAAGTCACAGACAAGTGCGCAAATCAACCAGTTGATACACAAGTGATGGAGAAGAAAGATGAGATGATAAAACTAACCCAA
The DNA here is from genome assembly GCA_022577455.1 of Arizona elegans. NCBI lineage: Eukaryota > Metazoa > Chordata > Lepidosauria > Squamata > Colubridae > Arizona > Arizona elegans. Next base: position 10,740,855 of record JAKOOJ010000021.1, on the reverse strand, counting down.
CAAGATCAACTCACAAAGCAGAATGCAAATCGATCAGTTGATACACAATTGGTAGGCACGAAACGAGGATGGAAATTCAACCCGCAAAAGAAAAAGAAAAGAAATAGATCTCATAGAAACAGCAATTTCTAAACCAAGCAACAGTGAAGCCAGGGACTTTAAAAAAATGAATGAACATCTGAAAAGATAGTGGAGGCGAACAATTGTTTAATACTATCCTGAGGATTGAGCCAGATCTCTGTAATGCCGTGATTTTGGGATGTGAAAAGAGCCTTACCTTGTTGGATTTGAATTATCTACTCTGGATTTCTTTTACTGGTGAATATATTATGATTATTTTGAGTTATAAGGCAAGAGAGTCACGCTGGGGCATGCAGAAGATCTTGCTGTTACCCATTAGGATGATGGGAATCAACAATCCTGATGAATACCACAACTATAACTATATGGATATAATTATAATGTCACTCGGGTGGTTTTTTTTACTTTTATATATATACGAGGATATCTACTACTGATGGGGGCAGAAGATGATTGAAGATTTTGAACAAACTGTTGCACCAGCATGTTATTTTATCCTATTATGGGTGATGGATTTAACGATCCAGTGGAAAGACATCAAAGAAGATATTATATGGATTATAAATTTAAAGTTATTGTCTTTTTTTTATATATATATAAAATGGAATGCATATATAGATATGTGTATATTTTAGTAAAGTGGGCAGTGGGTTATATTTAGAATTGTATTGCATGATTTTGTAGGAATTGAAGGGTTGAAATAGGTTAGTTTACTGATTGATTAGTCTAAGAAAAAGGATCCTTAAGTCATATATTTAGGGGAGTGGAGGAATTGGATAGAACTGAATAAACGTTAAATCTGGATGTAGGGAGAAGGCTGCTTTAAATTGTTATATTAATATATATAAAAGATTAAATGTTAAATTGTAATAATACACTATAAGTTTAGGGGAGGAGAAAAAGGGCAGATTATCGTAAAAATGGGAGTTATAAGAATAATATGCTAAGGGTCAGTATTCTGAGGAGGGAGTAAGGGAAAGGAAAGATATTATGTATGTAATTAGTTATGAAATAGCCTATTGTTGTGAAGAAGTCATGGGGGGGATGGGTGGTGAGGGGGGGTTAGGGAAGAGGGGGGGAAAGGGGGAAAAACTTGTATTTGAAAACTTTTTCAATAAAAAAAAAAAAAGAAAATTGGACGTGTTTACAATGATGGGGATTTTTCCTCCCGCTTTTGGGTTTATCTTATTCCCTCCTTTGATATATATTTCAAAACCTGTTTTCTGGGTAATAGAATTGTTTTTCCAATTAGGAATTGGCCTATCCCAATTGTAGTCTCATTTGTAATGCATTTGCTTAACCTGTCGTTGCTCTGAAGAAGTTCTCTAAAACAATGTATATTCATACAATAGATACACATTTTTGTAAAAATCCTATCGAATATTCTTTGCTTTCGATATGGGCAATGAGAGATGAATAAATGAATTTGTGTTTACTGTTTGTACAATATTATATAAGAAAAGATTCAGATAGAGGTTAAATTAGTTTCTTCCCCACCTCTACGTTATCAATGATGAAAATTATGGGACGGGTGATTTCAGAGCAGTTGGCTCATTATCATAATTCATTGACTTTATATAATTACGTGTTTTCAGTAAAATCTATTTTCTAAGACTTTTTCTTGGGTTGATATTCTTGAATGTGCTGTATGCAAAAAGGGTGTGGTACATTTGTTGATGTACTGGGCCAGCAAAGTTTCTAGTCCTCCTCAGTCCTCAAAGGGTGATTTTGGGTCAGTCCCATCCCTGACAGAGAGCACTTCCTGTGGTGAAATGTTGGAGGGATTGGGATATCCATCTGACATGAAGAATAACATGCTTGACATTCTTGTTCTTCTTCACATTGAGTTGTGTCATTTACACACTGGACACCGTATCTGTAGATCTTTCGAAATGCTACAAATGCATGAATTGTCTATCATCATCATCATCATCATCATCATCATCATCATCATCTTTTAATGATCCCATAATCCCTTGCAAGGTAGAGTCTGGGCAACTGAATGAAGCTGAGTGCTTACTTGCCGGATACCTTTCCTGTTGCCAATGCAGAGTTTTGTTCAGCAGATATATTCTCATTGTGCCCAGAGAGAGAAATATCTGCCTCCACCTAGGATCGAACTCACAGCCTCTTGATTGTGAGGTGAGAGCTCCACCTTTAGGCTACCATACCACTCAAATGCATGAATTGTCTATGAGGAGAATATAGAACTGAGAACATGGAAGGAGTGGAGGAACAAAAAAAAAGTGTCCTGGAGAAGACATTTATATTGTGAATTTTGACCGCTAAAAAGGAACCTTGTATGGGATAACATTTTCAAGCCTATCTGTATTATGGTTTACTGACCATCTGAACTGATTTATTGTGTCCATTCTAGATCCCACATTTAGTGCCTTTCATTCTTAAGCAACATTCTACTTCAACATAGAATAATATCATCATGAAATCCCAAAGTTGGAAGAGGATATTTAGGTCACTGCATTTGTCCTGTTTCCTCCACATTGGTGCAGCAATCTCAACTTAGTTGCAAAGGTGCCTTTTCAAGAGGCAACTTCTGTTACCCCACCATCCAGTCAGAGCTGAAGAAGCTTCTTGGATGAGAAGCGAAACATCTTCAAAGAAAAAACCAGAAAGTCCAGTTGCCTCTTGAAAAAGCACCTTTGGGACAACCACAACCTGGATGACTGAAAATCTCCATAAATAATCTCAATTTAGATACCCCAAAGATATAATGAAACTCTCTAGTTCCCAAATAAATATAACTAGTCGTGAGGAAGCCAACATCTTCAGTGCAGATGAATCAAGTGGAGATTGAACACAACATTGATGTGTTATGCATCACGTGTAAAGCACAATTATGTGCAGTTGTGGGATTCAAATAATTTAACAACCAGTTCTCTGTCCTAATGATTTCTTCCAACAACCAGTTCACCAAATTGCTCAAAAAGTTAACAACCGGTTCTCCCGAAGTGGTGCGAACTGGCTGAATCCCACCACTGATTAGGTGTAATAATTATGCATTATTATTACATAATACTGTCATAGATGATATGACAAAATTATCTACCACACATCATTGGATGATAACATCTCAATATATAGGTCATCATTTTGGTGTCCTCATAATTAAGACCACATATGTGGAATTCTGGAAGTTGAAGTCCACCCATCTTAAAATTTCCAAGTTTCAAAAACACTAAAGTGTGAAATTTCTGATTGCCTAAATTATCTTGCCCTCCTCCAATCTCTGAGTCCTGGGGATACTATCATTAATGACTTCAGCTTAAGTTCCATGGAAAACTGAAAGGGGGAGAAGGAAAAGAGGGAAGAAAACCATTGTTGGACATTATCGCCAGTCTGCTCCTTCCATCTTTTACTGAGCATTCAAAGAGTCTTGGAAGGCTTAATAATTTAGAATAGAATAGAATAGAATAGAATAGAATAGAATAGAATAGAATAGAATAGAATAGAAAATATGAATGGGATGGGATGGGATGGGATGGGATGGGATGGGATGGGATGGGATGGAGTAGAGTAGAGTAGAGTAAAATAGAATAGAATAGAATAGAATAGAATAGAATAGAATAGAATAGAATAGAATAGAATAGAATAGAATAGAATAGAATATTTCATTTCAGACAAATGTTTGTCCAATCTCTTCTAAAAAACTTCCAGTGTTGGAGCATTTACAACTTACGGAGCCAAGCTGTTCCAGGAAATTTCTCCTTAGTTCTGTTTTAGCCTCCTTCTTAGTTGCTTTTCTCCTTGATTAGTTTCCATCTTCTTGTCCTACCCTCAGGTGCTTTGGAGAATAGCTTGACTCCCTCTTCTTTGTGGCAGCCCCTGAGATGTTGGGACACTGCTATCATGTCATCCCTTTCTGAGTATGGCCCTTGGAATTTGGTGCAAATTAAAGCAGATACGAATCATGCTGATTACAAGCCACCTATTCTGAACGTAGTCCATGGATTCTTATGGGAACTGAAAGACAAATATCTCTAGAAATGGATTCTGAAACGTCTATAGAAAATGGAGCTCTGCATTACTGAAAGTTTTGCGCCTTCTCTTTCTGCAGTTCAAGAGGACTCAGACAACTATGAAAGAGTTGCAGAGTTTATCCTTGTTGGTGTGCCTCCAGAAGACCTCCTATCTTGTGATGGCACTTGAAGTAGACATTTAGTAATATGTTCAAGACTCCATTTCTGGGAGTCTTGGAATTTGGTCTAAAGAAAAACAGGCATTATTCATGGCTGACTCAGAATTATCTATTCTGAGCATTGTCTATGGATATTTATGGGAGTTGAGCAGTAGTGGGTTCCTCCCGGTTCGGCCCAGTTTGGCCGAGCCGGTAGCGGTGACGATATGATGTCACTGAATCGGTTCTCTTTGTTCGGGAGCTGCCCCCCCGCCGCGTTATTCTTACCTTTTATTTGGCCCCGCCCCCAATCTATTCGCTGCCACCTGAGTCCAGCTGATCGGCCAGAAGGAAAAAAAAAAACTGTTTAAACTCTTGCCGCAGGGCTTCAAAGGGCTGCCTTCAGTGTTAAAAGGCAGTGTGGTGGTAGACCAGTGCCTCCAAAAACAAATGAGTAGACCAGCCTCCAAAAACAAATGGGTAGACCGGTGCCTCCAAAAACAAATGAGTAGACCGGTGCCTCCAAAAACAAATGGGTAGACCGGTGCCACCAAAAACAAATGGGTAGACTGGTGACTCCAAAAACAAATGGGTAGACCGGCGCCTCCAAAAACAAATGGGTAGACTGGCCTCCAAAAACAAATGGGTAGACCGGTGCCTCCAAAAACAAATGAGTAGACCGGTGCCTCCAAAAACAAATGGGTAGACCGGTGCCTCCAAAAACAAATGGGTAGACCGGTGCCTCCAAAAACAAATGGGTAGACCGGCGCCTCCAAAAACAAATGAGTAGACCGGCCTCCAAAAACAAATGGGTAGACCGGTGCCTCCAAAAACAAATGAGTAGACCGGTGCCTCCAAAAACAAATGGGTAGACCGGTGCCTCCAAAAACAAATGACTAGATGGGTACAGCTCTGCAAGCAGTTAAAAGCCTGGTAGACCAGTACCTCTGCTAAATCCTAAAGAATTGTCACATGACCATCAAACCACGCCCACAAAATAAGCCACGCCCCCAGAACTGAGCAGTAAAAAAAATTAGAACCCACCCCTGGAGTTGAGAGATAAATACCTCTCGAAAAAGTACAGAGAAGAGCAACAAAGGTGATTAGGGGGCTGGAGGCTGGAATATATAAAGAACGGTTGCAGGAACTGGGTATGTCTAGTTTAATGAAAAGAAGGACTAGGGGTGACATGATAGCAGTCTTCCAATATCTCAGGAGCTGCCACAAAGAAGAGGGAGTCAAGCTATTCTCCAAAGCACCTCATATAGGACAAGAAGCAACGGGTGGAAACTAATCAAGGAGAGAAGCAACCTAGAACTAAGGAGAAATTTCCTGACAGTTAGAACAATTAACCAGTGGAACAACTTGCTTCCAGAAGCTGTGAATGCTCCAACACTGGAAGTTTTTAAGAAGAGATTGGACAACCATTTTGTCTGAAACGCTATAGGGCCGTGATGACGAACCTATGTGTTACGGAGGGTTGGTAGACCGCAACCGTATCTCTTTACAATTCACCAAACAGACAAGTCTCAGAAGAGTTAAAAACAGACCAATTGTTTATGTAGTTAGTAAAAAGAACTTGATTGCATTGAAATGTTTGGCTAGGATGATATTAGTTAATATTAATTGGAGAGTGAGCTTAACTCTCGGTTAGTCATGTTTGTTGTTTGGTTTTAGTCCTGTGTTTATGTGTTTCTATATTTCGCTTCCTATATTGCTTTTCAACCATTATTGTGTGTTAATTTTATTGTAAATATTTAATAATATTTACATATCTACCCTCTGGAATCAGCTTCCCCCAGAGATAAGGAGAATCCAAAACCTCGGTGCCTTCCGCCGTGCCCTTAAAACTTTCTTTTTACAACAAGCCGGGCTGGCCTAACACTTTTTAAAATGTTTTTAATTGTCTGTTATTGTTTTTAATCCTGGGGCCAAATTTATATATATATCTATCTTTTTAATTGTATTTTAACGTTTGTAGTTTATGTTTTTACTTGGCTGTTCGCTGCCCTGAGTCCTCAGGGAGAAGGGCGGTATACAAATTTAAAAATAAATAAATAAATAAATAAATAAATAAATAAAGAAAGAAAGAAAGAAAGAAAGAAAGAAAGAAAGAAAGAAAGATTATTTAAAAAAAGAAGAAGAAGAGTTTAAACTAAACTGTTTTCATTTACATCAATAAAACAAAGTCTATTAAAAGAACATCAGTAGTCGGTTTCCTTTTTGCAGTGTCCGGTCAGCTCTTTCTGTCATCGCTCTGTGCGATTGGAATCCGGGTCTTTCTTCCTCAGAAGGAGGAGGTTTTAGTGACTTCAGCTCTGCCTCTGACCCTGAACTGAGTTGCCTGCTGGCTAGCAGCTCTTTATATACTGTCTCAGTGGCAGTTGGAAAAGCCCGGGAGATTCAAAGCTAGGAGCTACGCTCTGATTGGCTTATTCAATTATCTAAGCCAAAGGTCATTAACAGGCACAGCAACTGGGAGGGAATTTTTTTTTCTCTCACACTATGGCATGCGTGCCACAGGTGGCAAGCAGAGCCCTCTCTGTGGGCCCACGACCCATTACCCTAGCTCAGCTGCAGTGGGCATGTGCATGCGCTTCCCGCAGGCCAGCTGGTTTTCGGGTCTCTGCATGCATGGGGGTGGGGCAGGGGTGGGTTCTAATTTTTTTTACTACCGGTTCTGTGGGCGTGGCTTATTTTGTGGGTGTGGCTTAGAGGTCATGTGACTGGTGGGCATGGCTAGGTGGTCAGAGTCATTTCTGGATGGTCCTCACACTTACGACCAGTCCTCGCACTTACGACCCAACTCATTTGTTTGCTTTTAACACTGATCAGCTGTAGGACGGCCCTTTGAAGTCCCACGGCAAGAGTTTAAACGGGTTTTTTCCCTCTAGTTATCAGCTGGGACTCAGGAGGCAGCAATAGATTGGGGGTGGGACCAAATAAAAGGTAAGAATAACATGGGGGGGTGGGAGGGCAGGGGGGAGAACCGGTTCGGTGATGTCATATCATCACCGCTACCGGCTTGGCCGAACCGGACCAAACCGGAAGGAGCCCACCACTGAGGTGGGGCACATGCAAGAGATGCATGTGCATGTGGGGGAGTGCAGGGATTTCCACACGCAGAGGCGGGGCGCACATAGGGCATGTGTGATCTGTCCCCGTCCCCACACACACACAAACACAGCCAGCCGAGGGTTAAGGAAACACTTTGGAACGCACCCAGTTCTTATCTCCCACTTGGCAGCGATAGACACACCGTCTGCCAAGTGACTTTATTTCCACAAACAGAAAGATAAGATACTAACGTTCTAAAAAGTCCAAGCAGAAATAATATTCCTCCCAGCAGTTCCGGACGAGGCTTTAGTGACTATCCAAAGTTTACTTTGTTCGTCACAAAGATCCTTGACCACCACCCTCTATTATATAGTCTCTGGGGTGTGGTCCAGTTCTAATCCCTAGCATGCCTCCTAAGCTGCTGCAAACGTTTATCACGCCTTCGGAGGCGTGCATCCAGGAATGATGTTTCATTATCACTCTGATCCGAATCAGCTGTCTCCTCTCCCTCGGCCGGCACTTGAGACAATGCCAGAGGGGAGGGGCCTGGAGAGGGAGGCCTGGCTGACTCCTCTTCCTCATGCTCGGAGCTTTCTTCCTCCGATGGGACAGGCTCAGAGGGCGGGGCCACAACAATGTGTGTGCATGTACGGGGGGTGGCATATGTAGGGGGCAGGGGGCGTGCACGCATTGCATTATGGGCTTTCAGCACACGGCAACAAAAAGGTTATGGGGTTTCTTGCTTGAGCAGGAGGTTGGACTAGAAGACCTCCAAGGTCCCTTCCAACTCTGTTATTCTTTTATTATTCTAGAGATGTTATCACAGACTTTTGAAGAAAATGAAGTCCAGGGGGACTTCCGGGTTTGACTGCCTCCGGCGAAGACGGTCGATTTTGAACGGCCGCCAGCCCCGCCGTCTGTAGAGCCGCCCCGAGTGAGGGAAGCAGCTTGAAAACTCCAGAATCCTGAGGATTTGAGGAGAAGAGTAAAGCAAGAAGTGGGTTGAGCCCCCGTGAACCCCCAGAAGTTTGCTACTGGGGAGGAACGGGTGTGGCTCCCTTTTAACTTGCGGAGACTCCGGACGGCGTGGGACGACTCTGCTTGTCAGAGCAAGCCGGCTGCAGCAAACATTTAAACTGATGGGAAGATAACTTAGTCATAAAACAACCTCAACCCCCAAACCAAGAAACTGCAAGTATTTCTTCTCCTTTGAACTTTTGATTTGGGGAAAAGCCAGAGCGAGTGGAAACAGCTTGAAAAATGGCGCCGTTCCAGCGTTAATGAGCTGAAAGGGAGAGTGATTGCGCAGAACTATTTTAACAAGCTACATTGTAGCAGTGCCTGTTGCAAGCGAACGGAGAAGTGTGGAAAGAAAAGAAAAATAAATTTGAGCTTGCCTCAATTTATTTAATTCTGGGGGACTTTTCCAAAGGATATTGTGGAGGTGCAAAGGAAAGGAAAAAAAAAAAAGATCTTCTTCTTTCAGAAAAGTTAATTTACGTGGCAAAATGGCTTCAAAGAAACAGGAAGGAAAGGTGGCAGGGGAGGGATCTCCCACCCACAAACCAGAACAGCAGCCCCCTCCCAGTCAGCAGAGGGAGAGAAAGGACTTTGATGTGCAAACTTTAAAAGATTTTATTACCCAGGCCTTGGATGAAAAATTTTAAAAATCACAACAGGAAATGAAGAGGGAAATTAATGAATTTAAAGAGGTAATGAAAGAAAATTATGATAAGGTGTCAGATAAATTGTCAAATGTGGTTTCTGACTTGGCAGAATCCATTACTAAAGTGGACTCCAAACTGGAAGAATTTAAATCAGAAGTTAATGTCAAAATGAAGGATGCTGATATTAAAATTGCAGATGTGGATAACAAAGTGGAGAGAGTTGAAAACGAAATTACAATGATACAGTTCCGATCCATGGAATTTGCTATTAGGCTTTGAGGAATTAAAGAGAATGATAGGCAAGATTTGAGACAGATTTGTTCTGATGCCTTGGCTGTATTGTTAAAAATTGATCCAGCAGATGTGGTCTATAAAATAGATAAAATTTACAGAGTGAATTCATGGGTTGCTAGACAAAGAAAATTGCCCAGAGATGTGGTGATATACTTTACTGATAGAAGAATAAGAAATGATATTCTGCAAAGATCCTTTCTTTCCTCTGTGCAAGTGGAGGGAGCTCAAATTGGAATCTATAAGGAATTACCACCTAAGATGTTAAAAGATCGAAAAGAGTACAGGTTCTTAGTGAATGAATTGCAAAAGCAAGAAATACCATTTCGGTGGGATGCCCCAACTGGTATAATTTTGAAATATAATGGAGAGAGACATCGATTGAATACTTTTCAGAATGCGGAATATTTTTATTATAATATCCTTAAAGAAAGATCATCATCCCCACGTACATCTACATTGTTGATCTTGTAGATCTACATTGATGAAGCTCCCACAACTTCCGATGACAAGTTATTCCATTGGTTGATCTCTTCCATTGATCTCTCTAGGAGCCTGAAATACATGAGACAACTGAACCTCTCTGAATAATCTGGGATAGTATTTTTCCACCTGGGCAAGTTGACAATGTATAGACTTCAACTCCCAGAATCCCCCATCCAGGCATGCTGGCTGAAGAATTTTGGGAGTTGAAGTTCAATTTGCCAATTCTGGGAGTTGAAGTCCAACTTGCCAATTCTGCGAGCTGAAATCCAACTTGCCAATTCTGGGAGTTGAAGTCCAATTTGCCAATTCTGCGAGCTGAAGTCCAACTTGCCAATTCTGGGAGCTGAAGTCCAACTTGCAAATTCTGCAAGCTGAAGGTCAACTTGCCAAGATACACTAATCTAAGAGATCAATGACTATCTGTGGGAAACTCCAAATTTTCCTGTAAATCAGAATGATAGCAAGGTTTATATTTTTTAAAAAATATAGTATGTTGCATAACAAAAATGTGGACAATGTTTTGAGATCCCCCAAGCTACAGTGAGATTATTTGATATTATTTTGGCAATTTTGGCTCCCCAATTATTGATGCTGTGATATTGTTAGAAGTTCTCCCAGACAGACAATAGGTTACAGAATGCTACTATTAATCATGACAGCTAACAACACAATATATTTTCCTCTTTTATATATAATAACTTAATTATGCCTTCTTAATTCTGATGAGATCACTTACATAAGAAAAGAATCCGGATGAGATGGTTATACTGGGCTACCCAAAATCGTGAAGCCATCCTCAAGGAGAACGTTAACTCAAATGTGACTTCTGAGGAGATGTAGAAGAAACTTGTGAAATTTAATTGCTTCCACCCCTGACAACTACGAAAGAAAGAAAAAAACCCAGTCTTGAGATTGATAAACACCTGCTATTCTGAAAAGGAAAGAGATCATCTTTGTTGCCATCTAGTGGACAAAAAAGGAATAACAAAGGTAGCAGTTCCACTTAGGAACCTGAAAGACTTCACAGAATAACAGAGTTGGAAGGGACCTTGTAGGTCATCTAGTCCAACCCCCTGCCTAAGTAGACCTTAGACCATTTTTGACAGATGGCAGTCTAACCTCTTCTTGAAAGCTTCCAGTGATGAAGCTCCCACAACTTCCGAAGGCAACTTCTGTTCCATTGATTGATTGTTCTCACTGTCAGAAAATTTCTCCTTATTTCTAGGTTGAATCTCTCCTTAATCAGTTTCCATCTATTATTCCTTGTCTGGCCTTCAGGTCCCTTGGAAAATAGGTTGACCCCCACTCCTCCTCTCTGTGGCAGCCCCTCAAGTATTGGAAGACTGCTAACATGTCTCCCCTGGTCCTTCTCTTCACTAGACTAGCCATGCCCAGTTCCTGCAACTGTTCATTGTATGTTTTAGCCTCCAGTCCCCTCATCATCTTGGTTGCTCTTCTCTGCACTCTTTCTAGAGTCTCAACATCATTTTTTTATAGTGTGGTGACCAAAATTGGATGCAGTACCCTAGGTATGGTCTTACTAAGGCTTTATAGAGGAGTATTAGTACCTCATTTGATCTTGATTGTAACCCTCTGTTAATACAATTTAGGATTGTGTTGGCTTTTTTGGCTTCCACTGCGCACTGCTAGCTCATATTTAACTGGTTGTCCACAAAGACTCCAAGATCCCTCTCACAGTGACTGCTATTAAGCCTGGTTTCACCCAGTTTATATGTGTACTTTTGGTTTTTCTTGCCTAAGTGTAAGACTTTACTTTTCTCCACATTGAATTTCATTTTGTTAGATAGGACCCAGTGTTCAAGTCTGTCAAGATTTGTTGAGAGGACAGTAAGGGGTTTGTGATCAATTACTAAAACCCATGGTTCGATAATCCACAGAGGCATCACTTATGTTTGAGTTCATCCAATTATCTGTTTAAAACTGCTTAAATCCAAATTCCTGGGAAACAATGACAGACTGAAGACGGGTTCACAGGGAGTCGAGCTCACAGTCATGGAAAAACAGGACTGAGTGAATACATCAGCTCCCCAAATTTCTCTCTGAATCCAAAAGAGGACCAGGATTTATTTATTTATTTATTTGTTTGTTTGTTTGTTTGTTTGTTTGTTTGTTTGTTTGTTTATTTATTTATTTATTTTATTTTATTTTATTTTATTTTATTTTATTTTATTAGATTTCTATACCGTCCTACTCCCGAAGGACTCAGGGCGGTGCACAGCCAAACAATAAAAACACATACAATCCAAAATTTAAAAATAGAATAAAATCAAATTAAATAATTTTGGCCCTGACAAATTTAAAACCCCAAACTTCTAAAACCAATTTAAAATTGAATATATAAAATACTAAAAGATATTTAAAATTTTAAAAATCTTTTATAAAAGAGGGGGAAAATTAGGTCAGGCCGGCCTGGTGAAATAGTAAGGTCTTTAAGACGCGGCGGAAGGTGCACAGATCCGGGATCCTCCGTATCTCTGGGGGGAGCTCGTTCCAGATAGTAGGTGCCCCCACAGAGAAGGCTCTCCCCCTGGGGGCCGCCAGTCGGCATTGTTTGGCTGATGGCACCCAGAGGAGCCCCTCTCTATGGGAGCGTACCAGCCGGTGGGAAGCTGTTGGTGGTAGTAGGCGGTCCCGCAAGTACCCAGGTCCCGAGCCATGGAGCGCTTTAAAGGTGGTAACCAGAACCTTGAAGCGCACCCGGAAGACCACCGGGAGCCAGTGCAGCTCGCGCAGGAGGGGTGTTACATGGGAACGCCATGTCGCTCCCATTACCACCCGCACGGCCGCACTCTGCACCAGTTGGAGCCTCCGGGTGCTCCTCAAGGGGAGCCCCATGTAGAGAGCGTTGCAATAGTCCAGGCGGGAGGTGACAAGGGCATGAGCATTTATTTATTTATTTATTTATTTATTTATTTATTTAAATTTGTATACCGCCCTTCTCCTACTGGACTCAGGGGGGTGCACAGCCAAAATAAAAACATCCCAATACAAAATTTAAAATTTATTAAAATAATTACACAACTTTGGCCTAAATTTAAAATCCCGACTAAAACCCATAGAGAATTAAAAATCTAACATCTCCAAAAAAAAAAGGGAGGTGGGTTTACGCCAGCCCTGCTTGGTGAAAAAGAAAGGTTTTTAGGGCATGGCGAAAAGCCCAGAGATCTGGTATCATACGTATCTCCGGGGGCAGGTCGTTCCAGAGGGCAGGTGCTGCCACAGAGAAGGCCCTCCCGCTAGGGGTCACCAGCCGACACTGCCTGGCTGATGGCACCCTGAGGAGTCCCTCTTTGTGGGAGCGTACTGGCCAGTGGGAGGCTATCGACGGCAGAAGGCAGTCCCGCAAATACCCAGGCCCAATGCCATGGAGCACTTTAAAGGTGCACTTCAATACCTTGAAGCGCACCCGGAAGACCACCGGGAGCCAATGCAGCTCGCGCAGGAGAGGCGTCACATGGGAGCGCCCCCTCGCTCACAAGGGCTTATTATAGAAGATCTCCATGAGGGATCCTAAAACAACATAGACAAAAGCATCATTCAATAGAATACCAGGATCCTTTGCTGAGATTATAGTCTGGAGCTTTCTACTGCAATTTGCAGATGACTGACATGTGAACCAACTAGGGGGAAAATGTATAAGGTGTTAAAATAAGCAGCTGTTTGTTTGTGAAGCTGCGGCTCAAGAGGTTCTACTGATGTTTCTTACAGAAGAACACCATTAGGCAGCTCTAGTTCTCCTCAGTTGTCTTCTACCTTTGGTGATGGTCAGGAAATGTCTTTCTACCATTGTGCTTCACTGCACAGAAATAGACGGCTGAATCCTTAAGTTGGATGTTCTTCAGATACAAATCTGAAAGCTCATTACTTTATGAGTAATCCATTCATAAAGACTGGGTCAGCCAGATACTCCAGATAAGCAACAAACAAAAGGTGGACAAGATTAGCTCAGACAAAGACCTGGGATTTTCATTTCCTCTATTTATTTATTTATTTATTTATTTATTTATTTATTTATTTATTTATTATATTTCTATACCGCCTTTCTCCCGTAGGACTCAAGGCGGTGTACAGTCAAGAAAAATATAGATACAGAAACATCATAAAATTGCTAATTAAAATTATTATTATAACATAGTTTGACCCAATTAAATAGAACCTAAAATTAGATAACATTTTAAAAACATTCACATCTTCATATGTTTAGCCCCGCCTGTTGGAACATGAGGGTTTTGAGGGCATGGCGGAAAGCACGGAGATCAGGGATATTTCGTATCTCAGGGGGCAGTTCATTCCAAAGGGTTGGAGCCCTCACAGAGAAGGCCCTCCCCCTGGGAGTCGCCAGTCGGCATAATTTGACTGACGGTACCCTGAGTAGTTCCTCCCTGTGAGAACGAACTGGTCGGTGGGAGGCTATTGGTGGCAAAAGATGGTCTCGTAGGTACCCAGGTCCTAAGCCATGGAGCACTTTAAAGGTGATAACTAATACCTTGAATCACACCCAGAAGACCACCGGGAGCCAGTGCAGCTCGCGTAGGAGAGGTGTTACATGGGCTTTTGCCTATAGAGCCAGCTATGACCCCCACATGACCCCCATAGGAATACAGAAGGTATAAAAACACACCCACTCTCAACTCCATTTTGCCAGCTGCCCAGAATCACACGTGCTTAGTGGTTCTGCTTCAACAATAAAGGGAGCCTTTCTTTCCCATCAGCCTCCAGCCTCCACTTGATTTTCAGTGCCTTTCTCCCAGCTTGGAACTGGACCTGGATATTTCTTCCAATCATTTCTCGAGATTTCTGACCTGTCCTATCAGGGGGAAGGGTCAGAAAGCCAGAGGAATTGAGAGGAGAGCAAAAGAATCACTTAAAACTCTTACAACATTCCTCTTAAGAGAACTTTGCAGGTATCTGCTTGTGGGTTACACTGCCCTCTTGTGGGGAGAAGAGGATCAGGTTTAGTGATGGGGAAAAAAACACAAACATCAAAATTGGCCTGTAATCCCCCAATATTTCCTACCAGGATGAACTTTGCAAAGAATTGTGTGTCTGTAAGGTTCATCCTTGTATCCAGATGAGCGCCACACAGACACTCCCTGGAAACCACATTTATGTCATGTCCTCATATCAGGAAGTGTCTTTCTACCACTCTGCTTCACTGTACAGAAATAGACGGCTGAATCCTTAAGTTGAGTGTTCTTCAGATACAAAGAGGTGGTTTTCTTAACTGGGTCCACAGTCATTTCAAAATTATCTTTTGCTTTAGTCTTCGATATAGCCAGTAACATCATGAATACTGGCGGGCTCCCTGGATATTGCTTGAACCACTGAAGACTGTATTCCATTCCCTGATAGGAACATTTCAGCAGGATGGAGTCTCCTTCCTTAACAGATAGAAATTGGTGCTCCTGGGTGACAGTAGCTTGACCTGATACAGGAAGGGGAATGGAAATATTCACAAAGTGGGAAGAAGAGGAAGGAAGGAAGGAAGGAAAGAAAGAAAGAAAGAGGGAGGGAGGAGGGAGGGAGGATGGCAGGATGGCAGGAAGGAAGGCAGGAAGGAAGGAAGGAAGGAAGGAAAGAGGGAAAGAGGGAGAAAGGGAAGAAGGAAGGAAAGAAAGAAAGAGGGAGGGAGGGAGGAGGGAGGGAGGATGGCAGGCAGGCAGGAAGGAAGGAAGGAAGGAAGGAAGGAAGGAAGGAAGGAAGGAAGGAAAGAGGGAGAAAGGGAGGAAGGAAGGAAAGAAAGAAAGAGGGAGGGAGGGAGGAGGGAGGGAGGATGGCAGGATGGCAGGAAGGAAGGAAGGAAGGAAGGAAAGAGGGAAAGAGGGAGAAAGGGAGGAAGGAAGGAAAGAAAGAAAGAGGGAGGGAGGGAGGAGGGAGGATGGCAGGATGGCAGGAAGGAAGGAAGGAAGGAAGGAAGGAAGGAAGGAGGGAAAGAGGGAGAAAGGGAGGAAGGAAAGAAAGAAAGAAAGAGGGAGGGAGGGAGGAGGGAGGATGGCAGGATGGCAGGCAGGCAGGCAGGAAGGAAGGAAGGAAGGAAGGAAGGAAAGAGGGAAAGAGGGAGGAAGGGAGGAAGGAAGGAAAGAAAGAGGGAGGGAGGGAGGACGGCAGGAAGGAAGGAAGGGAGGGAGGAAAGAAAGAAAGAGGGAGGATGGAGGAGGGAGGGAGGGAGGAGGGAAGGAAGGGAGGAAAGAAAGAAAGAAGGAGGGAGGGAGGGAGGAAGGAAGGAAGGAAAGAGGGAGGGAGGGAGGGAGGGAGGGAGAAAGGGAGGAAGGAAAGAAAGAAAGAAAGAAAGAGGGAGGGAGGGAGGACGGCAGGAAGGGAGGGAGGGAGGGAGGGAGGGAGGGAGGAAGGAAGGAAGGAAGGAAGGAAGGAAGGAAGGAAGGAAGGAAGGAAGGAAGGAAGGAGAAAAGAATCTTATTATGGCTATAGATCTTCACCATCTAGTAGACAACAACCCGAAGCAAATGTGGCAGGGACTGCAGAACCTAACTAATTATAAGGGCAATATGACAAAGACCATTAACTATGACGCCTCATTGGTAGAGGAATTGAACCCCTGCTTCGCCCGCTACGAGGTGAAAAGCCCTGACCTTGTAGCCCCAGCCCACTGGCCCTCCAACTCCTAGCCACTCACCTTGTACGTACACCAAGCGAGAGCTGTATTGGAGGCCACGAACTCTAGTAAAACTGCAGGTCCGGATGGGGTGCTGGGGATAGTGGTAAAAACTCGTGCCGACCAATTAGCAGAGGTCCTAACAAAAAAAAAAAAATTCAACATTTCCTTGCAAACAGCCAGTGTTCCATCATGCTTGAAAACAGCCACTATCATCCCAGTCCCAAAGAGAAGAGCAATTAACAGTCTGAACGACCGCAGACCTATTGCACTAACATCTGTAGTGATGAAGTGCTTCCACAGATTGGTTCTTCAACACCTTAGGTTACGCCTCCCACCAAATCTCAACCAATATCAATTTGCCTACAGGGGGAATAGGTCGACAAGGTGATTCCATAGCTACCGCCCAGGGGTGAAATCTACTTACCTTCCCTACCTGTTCGGAAGTGCAAGAGCTCGTCACGTGTGTGCATGGACCCTCTGCGCATGTGCAAACCTTTCTGCACGTGCGCAGAGGGTAAAAAATAGGTTACTTCCTGGTTAAAACCAGGAAGTAATGACGTCTGGGTGGGTGGGCGGAGCCTCGCGCTGCCGCGCTAGCAATTCCCGGAACCACCCGTCACCGCCGCTACCAGTTCGCTGGAACCAGTGTGAACCGGTAGCATTTCACCCCTGCCACTGCCCTACATTCTGTAGTGAGTCATCTAGAGAAACCTGGGAACTACGTCAAAATGCTTTTCATAGATTACAGGCTTTTAACACCGTTCTGCCAAGCATCCTCATTGAAAAGTTGACTGACTTGAATTTTCCTTCTCTCACCTGTGACTGGATTAAAGACTTTCTTTTTTTTAATTGAAAAAGTTTTTCAAATACAGATTTTTCCCCCTTTTTTCCCCCTCCTCCTCCCTAATCCCCCCTC
Organism: Arizona elegans; assembly: GCA_022577455.1. Classification (NCBI taxonomy): domain Eukaryota; kingdom Metazoa; phylum Chordata; class Lepidosauria; order Squamata; family Colubridae; genus Arizona; species Arizona elegans. The sequence continues at coordinate 10,723,585 of JAKOOJ010000021.1, read as the reverse complement.
ACCCTCCCCACCCCCCATGGCTTCTCCAAAAGTAAAATCCAGATTGATATCAAATTATATAATACTTTACCATCCTTTTACACCATCCCCCACATGCTAATCATTTCTTTTTAACATTGTTATTATATCCCCCCTATACTATACATTTCAAAGCAACCTTCAGCTATAAAACTATATAATAAATCCTAATTTGACATTTACTCAACTCATAATCTACCCATTTCGTCCACCCCCATACATATATCTCTTAATTCAAATCTTTTGCGTATATTTATATCTAAACATAACATCCCTTTTCCTAAACTAAACAATCAGTAACCTAACCCATCTCCACCCATTTTCCTACAGGTCTACCATACATAATATTTTTAATATCTTTGTTCTTCTGCCCACAACACACAGCTAAAAAATATTTCCATATATGAATAAAATCCTCAAATGACTTTAAATTTATAATCCATATAGTGTCTTCTGTGACGTCTTTCAACTAGATTATTAATTCCATCGCCCATGTTAGGGTAACATCAGGTTCTGGATTAAAGACTTTCTGATGGACCGGCCACAAACAGTGAGGGCTGGGCCTTTTATATCCTCCTCCCTGAAGCTCAGCACTGGCTCTCCCTAGGGCTGCGTGCTCAGTCCCTACCTGTACACATATGATTGTGTATCTTCTGACCCATCTAATGTGATTATCAAGTTTGTGGATGGTACCACCGTACTGGGTCTTATTGGTGACAAATTAGCATACAGGGAAGAGGTCCAGAAGGTAAGCACATGGTGCTGAGGAAACAACTTGCAGCTAAACATCAGCAAGGAGACCAAGGAGATGGTGCTAGACTTCCAGAAGAAGAGAGAAGAACCTGCCCCATTTTACATCCAGAGGGGCTGTGTGGAGAGAGTCTCCTCTTTCAAATTCCTGGGAGTCCATCTTGGTGAAGAGCTCACCTGGAAAAATAATATGATCCAGGTGGTCCAGAACAGCAGTCACCAACTAATGGTCCGTGGACCATTGGTGGTCCACGAGAAAATTTTGTTGGTCCCCAGAAAAATAATTTGCATTTTTTTATATTGCACTAAATCAGGGGTCCTCAACCTATGGCCCCTGGGCCGGATACATGTAATGAACGCTTGTGTTGCTGCAGAGAGTCTCTCCCTTTGGGGTCTTTTTGTGCGGGTCGGAGGGGAGCAGAAATTCCAACTTGGGGTCTACTTCGGCCTCCTGGTGTGGGGCTTTGGGTGAAGGCTGGAGGGAAGCGCCACTGGTAGCAAAGAGCCAGAGGACCTTGTTCCAGTGGGACTGCATCATGGCCTGGAACTGGCTGACCATCTCAACCTGCTGAGCCTCCAGGCACCGGTACCTGGCCTTGCACTCCTACAGGTCTTCCCTCTGCTTGGAAAGCCTATGCTTGTAGTCCTCAGTGAGGTACTTCTGCTGAGCCTCCTTCTCGGTCAGTTCCAATTTGAACTGAGCTGTTTTGCCAACTCTTTCTCGTGGGGGCTGTTTAGCTCCAACAACTGCTTCCTGTTGGGGCCCTCAGGAGCCCAGGTGGGCAGGTGAGGAGTGGCTGGGAGGGGAGGGGTGAGTAGAGGCTGGAGAGGCATCCCTTGATGTGAGTGACATCAAGTTGGCCACGCCTGCCCAGTCACATGACCACCTAGCCACGCCCAGCCAGCCAGTCATTAGGCAGATCATATTAGTGGTCCCCGGGTTTTAAAATTATGAATTTAGTGGTCCCTGAGGTCCAAAAGGTTGGGGATCCCTGGTCCAGAAGGCTCAACAGAGACTCCATTTCCTCAGGATTTTGCGGAAAATCAAGGTGGAACAACGACTGATGATGTCCTTCTATTTATTTATTTATTTATTTGTTTGTTTGTTTGTTTGTTTGTTTATTTATTTATTTATTTATTTATTTGATTTTTATACCGCCCCCTCTCCCGAAGGACTCGGGGCGGTGAACAGCCAAGATTAAAAACATACAATATAAACATTAAAATACGTTTAAAACAGAATTAAATCCAAAATGGCTCCCCAATTTAAAACGCCTTACCCATTACCCTATAATTAAAACAAATTTAAAAATTTCCACATTTAAAAAGGGGGAAGATTTAGGCCAGGCCAGCTTGATGAAATAAGAGAGTCTGGAGCGTGCGATGGAAGGTGCGCAGATCCGGGATCCTCCGTATCTCCGGGTGGAGCTCGTTCCAGATCGCAGGTGCCCCCACAGAGAAGGCTCTCCCCCTAGGGGCCGACAGCCGACATTGTTTGGCCAACGGCACCCGGAGGAGCCCCTCTCTATGGGAGCGTACTGGCCGGTGGGAGGCTATTGGTGGTAGCAGGCGATCCCATAAATAACCAGGTCCTAAGCCATGGAGCGCTCTAAAGGTGATAACCATAACCATAACCAGAACTTCTATCAGTCTACAATAGAAAGCGTCCTCACATTATGGTACGGTATGCTGTCTTGATAGCCGCGAATAAAAAGACATTACGAAGGGTGATGAGAACAGCACAAAATATCACGGGCTGTCTCCTGAGCTCACTAGATGAAATTGCTAGGACTTGATGTCTTAGCAGGGTGAGGAAAATCCTTGGTCAGCATTTCTTTACTCTCCTACCATCAGGCAGGAGATATAGCAGCATAGCCAGTCGAATGGACAGGCTGAAAAATAGCTTCTCTCCGTAGACTGTCAGACTTCTGAATGCAACATAACACCATAACTCCTTAGCAGGATAGACTTGCCCGGCCAGCACAACAAGCAACATGTCTACACCAGTGTAATATAATATAATGTGATGTTTATATACATACATATATTTATAAAGGATTGTGTGTCTGTTAGCATGATCTATTCGGTTAAGATTTTTTTTTGTCTTTCACTTATGAGTCATTGAGATGTATTCTGTGTTTTGGGAGGGGTCTACTCATCCAATCTCATTGTACACATGTTGTGCATTGATAATGAAGTCTGCTGGTGGCTCAGCAGACTGATAGCATTGTGATTAACACCAGCTGTCTGCAATTACTGCAAGTTCGAATCTCCCCAGGCTCAAGGTTGACTCAGCCTTCCATCCTTTCTAAGGTAGGTAAATTGAGGACCCAGTTTGTGGGGGCAATTTAATTTAATTTAATTTAATTTCCAATTTATATACCACCCTTCTCCCTGAGGACTCAGGGCAGTGTACAGCCAAGATAAAAAACATAGAATACATTTAAAACATTTAAAAATATATATAAATTTGGGCCGAAAGTTAAGAATCACAAACTAATTAAAAAATTTAAAAATTTCTTCTAAGCCAACCCGGCTTGCTGGAAAAGATGGGTTTTCAGGGAACGACGGAAGGCATTGAGGTCATGGATTCTCCTTATCTCCGGGGGCAACTGATTCCAGAGGGTGGGAGCCCCCACAGAGAAGGCCCTCCCCCTGGGGGCCACCAGCCTACATTGTTTGGCTGATGGCACCCTGAGGAGGCCCTCTCTGTGGGAGCGCACGGGTCGATGGGAGGTCGTTGGTAGCAGCAGGCGGTCTCGGAGATAGCTAGGCCCTATGCCATGGAGTGCTTTAAAGGTGATAACCAACACCTTGAAGCGCACCCGGAAGACCACCGGGAGCCAGTGCAGCTCGCGCAGGAGCGGTGTTACATGGGAGCACCATGTTGCTCCCATCACTACCCGCGCTGCTGCATTCTGGACCAGCTGGAGCCTCCGGGTGCTCTTCAAGGGGAGCCCCATGTAGAGAGCGTTGCAGTAGTCAAGGTGAGAGGTGACGAGGGCGTGAGTGACTGTGCACAAGGAATCCCGATCAAGAAAGGGCCGCAACTGGCGAATCAGGCGAACCTGATAAAAGGTCCCCCTGGTAACAGCCGTCAGATGTTCCTCCAAGGACAGCTGCCTATCCAGGAGGACTCCCAGATTGCGAGCCCCTTCAGTGGGGGCCAAAGACTCGCCCCCAATAGTCAGCGATGGAGTCAACTGACTATATTGGGATGCCGGGAGCCACAGCCACTCAGTCTTGGAAGGGTTGAGTTTGAGCCTGTTCCTCCCCATCCAGATCCGCACAGCCTCCAGGCACTGGGACATCACTTCAAGGGCATCGTTGGGGTGGCCTGGGGTGGAGATGTACAGCTGGGTGTCATCAGCGTACTGGTGGTATCTCACCCCAAAGCCACGGATGATCTCGCCCAGCGGCTTCACATAAATGTTGAACAGAAGGGGCGAGAGGACCGATCCCTGCGGCACTCCACAGATGAGAGGCCTCGAGGTTGACCTCTGCCCCCCTGCCAACACAAACTGCGACCGGTCGGAGAGAAAGGAGGAGAACCACTGCAACACAGTGCCTCCCACCCCCAACTCTTCCAGCCGGTGCAGCATGATACCATGGTCGATGGTATCAAAAGCCGCTGAGAGATCTAACAGGACCAGAACAGAGGAATAACCCCTGTCCCGAGCCCTCCAGAGATCATCCACCAACGCGACCAATGCCGTTTCCGTGCTGTGCCCAGACCTGAAACCCGACTGGAACGGATCTAGATAGGATGTTTCCTCCAGGAATTGCGGAAACTGTTGCGCAACCACACTCTCAACAACCTTCGCAATGAAGCGAAGGTTGGAGACAGGACGATAGTTGGCCAATATTGCTGGATCCAGGGACGGCTTCTTGAGGAGAGGCCTCACCACCGCCTCTTTCAGGGCAGCGGGGAAGTGACCCTCACTCAAAGAAGCATTAATGACGCCCTGGAGCCAGCCTCGTGTAACCTCCCGGGAAGCCAGTACCAACCAGGAGGGACACGGGTCCAGTAAACATGTGGCCGCACTAAGTCTCCCCAAAATCCTGTCCACATCATCGGGAGTCACAGCATCAAACTCCTCCCAGATAACATTCTCAAGACTGTTCCTCGTCACCCTGCCCTGATCTACCCAGTCAGAGTCCAGATCTGAGCGATTTTGTCATACAGGTATTTCCGAAATCCTCCGCCCTGCCTTCTAAGGGATCCTCCCGCACTCCCAGATGGAGCAGGGCGCGGGTCACCCTAAACAGGGCGGCCGGACGATTCCCTGATGACGCAATAGAGGCAGAAAAGTAGTTAGACTTTGCGTCTTTATCGCCACTAGGTAGGCCTTAATATGCGACCTTACCAGTGTTCGATCAGATTCAGCGAGACTGGCCCTCCAACCACTCTCCAGGCGTCTTTTCCAGCACTTCATTTCCCTCAGCTCCTCAGTAAACCAAGGAGCCGCACGGGATCGGCATCGGGTCAGAGGCCGCAAAGGCACAACTCGGTCCAAGGCCCCACCAGCCGCCCGATCCCAGGCGGCTACCAGGTCCTCGGCCGAGTCATGTGCTAGATCCTCAGGAAATGGCCCAAGCTCCGTCTGGAACCTATCAGGATCCATCAGGCGCCTGGGACGGATCCATCTAATTGGGTCCGCCTCCCTGCGGCAAGGGGTCGCGGTTCGAAGATCTAGGCGAAGGAGTGAGTGGTCAGTCCATGACAAGGGTTCCACGTCTATATCCCCTATAACAAGACCACTCAACCACTGGCCAGAGACAAAAATCAAATCCAGAGTGTGACCTCCCCTGTGAGTAGGGCCATGAACTAACTGGGTCAGGTCCATGGCTCTCATGGAAGCCATGAACTCCTGAGCCACCTCAGACGTTTCACCGACGGATGGCAAGTTGAAATCACCCATGACTAAAAGCCTGGGTGTATCTACTGCCACCGTGGCTATCACGTCGAGTAGCTCAGGTAGGGCTGTTGCCACGCGGCAGGGAGCCAGGTACGTAAGCAACAAGCCCATCTGAACCCCACGGCCCCACCTCACAAGGAGGGACTCACATCCGGCTATCTGAGGCACAGTGGTCTCCCTCGGACTCAGATCCTCGTTAATAATAACCGCCACCCCCCCCGCCCCTCCCCTGGGCCCTTGGCTGATGGAATGCTCTGAAGCCTGGTGGGCACATTTCCACCAGAGGGACGCCACCCTCCGGGCCCAACCAGGTCTCCGTAATACCCGCCAGGTCCGCTCCCCCCTCTTGTATAAGATCGTGAATGAGGGGGGCCTTATTGACCACGGACCTGGCATTGCACAGCATCAGCCGAAGGCCCAGCTCCTGAGTATCTAAGCCACCTAGTATCCGAGCGGAGCCTTGGGGACCGGGGCAAGCAATTGCTCTCAAACAGCAAGTGCGAGCCCCCAACACCTGATGTGGTCCCCTGCTCCCGCCATATCTGCCCCTCCCATTCACCATGCCGATGGTACAGCCCTCATAGATATCGCCCCCCATCCCTTTTCCAATCCCTCGTCCGGTGCCTCCCGGATCATTACCCTGTGCCGGGCACGGCTCTGACCCTGGTGGATTTCCCCCCCCATCCGCCATAGTCGTCTTCCCAGTATCTTTAAAAGAATAATTACAACCCCCCCCCAGAACCCCTTAAAATCTTTAAAAATTTCCCTAAAAAGCCCCATAAATTCTTCCTTGCTCCATGCCATCTCTCCGGACTCCAAAGTCCGTCATCGAGATAGGCCCTCGATAATGTGGGGGGCCAAACCTGCGAGAGGGGAGAATCTTGCAGGGTGAGGAGTTCCGACACCGAATACATATAGCCATCAGGGGAGACAGTCCAAGGGTGGGGGACCGCTGATGTTACAAGCGTAGGGAAAATTCCAGTCCATGGTCAGGCTGCCAAGCTCCACTGTCCTCTCACGACAGTGGCTAAGGAGGTGCATATCATTCACCCCCGAAAGTTTCCAGGGCGGCCGTCTCTCACCAGGCCAATCCATGGAGACTTTGATAGAAAGCTCAAGGGTGAGGATAGCCATATTCCGCCTCCTCAGGCCTCATGTCCATAGAACCAGTATCCCTCCTGGGATTAGCAGCATCAGGGAATCCAATATCCAGCTCAAGGGAGGTTTAAGTTCGTAAATGTTCGTCAGAGAAGTTCTACATGGTAGGGAATCCAGACAGGCCAGATGGAAGTGGGGAAAAAATTAGGAGTAGTTCAGCAGGCCAAGATGGATGGGAAGCTATGATCGTAATAGGCCAAAAGGCCAAACTCAGTCCGAAGGAAGGAGGGGGGGGGGGAGATTCAAACCGCATAAGTTTGTAGTCATTTTCCGGCCCCAATAACCCTCAACCTTCCATTCTAGTGGGTGAAGCTCCCCTATTTCGCCCCCCCATCCAGCTCACCCTGGGGGGGGTCTCTGGGTCTCCCTGGAGGTAACCCTTCCCTCAAGGGTCATATACTCTCCAGTCACCCCAAAATCAGATCTAAAACCACTGCTGAAGAGTCCTGGGCCGTCTGTTTGGAAGTCTGTAGGCCCTTGGGAGCCACCCCAACCTTAAGCGCCCCCATCACGACCACCGCCGCGGCCTCCGCAGTCCCCACCGCCATTGTATAAATATACAAAAGTATTGCTTAACGCATTGTAAGCCGCCCTGAGTCTCCGGAGAAGGGTGGCATATAAATCAATTTTTTTTAAAAAAAATTGAATTGACCAAATTTCTCCCCCCCCCCAACCCCCGTTTTCCCAGCCACTAAATGTGACAGCCCTGGAGTTCCAAAGAAAAGATGGCCTCCAGGGCTGACATTCAGCTTTCTACTGCAATTTGTAGATAGTCATCTGACATGTGGACCAACTAGGGGGAAAATGTATAAAATGAAAAATAAGCAGATGTTTGTTTGTGAAGCTGCAGCTCAAGAGGTTCTTCTGATGCTTTTTCAGAGGGACACCAGCAGGCAAGCTCGAGTTCTCCTCAGTTGTCTTCTACCTTTGGTGACAGCCAGGAAGTGTCTTTCTACCACTGTGCTTCACTGCACAGAAATAGACGGCTGAATCCTTAAGTTGTGTGTTCTTCAGATGCAAAGAGGTGGCCTTCTTAACTGTATCCAGACTCATTTCAAAATTATCCTTTGCTTTGGTCTCCGATACAGTCAGTAACATCATGAATTCTGGTGGGGCTCCTGGATATTGCTTGTACCACTGAAGATTATATTCCGTTCCCTGATAGGAGCACTTTAGCAGGATGGAGTCTCCTTCCTTAACAGATAGAAATTGGTGCTCCTGGGTGACAGTAGCTTGACTTGATACAACTGGAAGGGGAATGGAAATGTTAGGAGAAATGATGGAGAGAGAAAGGAACGGAGGGAGGGAGGGAGAAAGGGAGGGAGGAATCCACCAACAAGTATATTTAGCTGATCCTTTAGAATTTCCAAAGGAGCAACTATTATTCAATAATTGTTCAATAAATTCAATAGATGTTGGCCATCCTACATTCTATTATAAGGTACTTAAAAGATAGAAATTGGTGCTTCTGGGTGACAGTAGTTTGAGCTTATACAGCTAGAATGGAAGGAAAATTTATTTATTATTTATTTATTAATTAAATTTCTATACCGCCCTTCTCCAAATAGGACTCAGGGTGGTGCACAGCCAAAGTAAAAACAGAGCATACAAAATTTAAAAACAGTATTAAAATATTTAAATATTTTGGCCGTAAATTAAAACAACCCAATTTAAAATCAGTTTAAAATCTAACTCAAGCCAGCCCAGCTAGTTGAAATAAATAGGTTTTCAGGGCCCGACAAAAAATCCGGAGGTCTGTTATTGTACGTAACTCTGGGGGAAGGTTGTTCCAGAGGGTGGGCGCCGTCACAGAGAAGGCTCTCCCCCTGGGGGTCGCCAGCCGACATTGTCTGGCGGACGGCACCCTGAGGAGGCCCACTCTGTGCGAGCATACTGGCCGGTGGGAGGCTATTGGTGGCAGAAGGTGGTCTTGTAAGTACCCCGGCCCTAAGCCATGGAGCACTTTAAAGTTGGTCACCAACACCTTGAAGCGTACCTGGAAGACCACTGGGAGCCAGTGCAGCTCGTGCAGGAGAGGTGTCACATGGGAGCGCCTCGTCGCCCCCATAATCCCCCGTGCGGCCGCATTCTGGACCAGCTGGAGCCTCCGGGTGCGCCCCAGGGGGAGCCCCATATAGAGAGCGTTGCAGTAGTCCAGGCGGGAAGCGACTAGTGCCTGAGTGACTGTGCGTAGAGAGTCCCAATCTAGAAAGGGACACAACTGGCGTATCAGGCGAACCTGATATAAAGCCCCCCTGGCCACGGCCGTCAAAATGTTCAGAAAGAAAAGAAAAGAAAGAAAGAAAGAGTGAAAGAAAGAAGAAAGAGCAAAAGAAAGAAGAAAGAGTGAAAGAAAGAATAAAGACAGAAAGAAAGAGAGAAAGAAATAAAAAACAGAAAGAAGAGGGAGGGGGAGGGAGGGGGAGGGAGGGAGGGTGGGAGGGAAGGGAAGGAGGGAGGGAGGGAGGAAAGAAGGAAGGAAGGAAGGAAGGAAGGAAGGAAGGAAGGAAGGAAGGAAGGAAGGAAGATTCTTCCAACAGGTTTAATTAGCTGAAACTTTAGAATTGTGAGTTTCCAAAGAAGAAATTGCCATACAATGTTCACAATCCTACTTTCACATGCTTAAGTATCTCCAGTTGAATGGTTATAGATGGATCAGACTATATACTACTACACAGCCAGATACAGCCATGTGCAGCTGAAAATATTTTGCATTTGACAAAGTTAAGGTTCAATCTTGGTAATTATGGGAAAAACTACTTCCAACATTTACTGGCTCTGTGGACCCAAACAAGAAGATATTTTGGATGGGATCCCAGACTTTTTCTCCCAAATTAGCCTTGAAAGGTAAGCAATTCTGGTCTTTCATTTAAATGAAGGGCCCACAGTAGGGAGCTCAATTTCCTCTCCTTGGTTGCCCTCCACCTTTGGTGACAACCAGCAGGTGCCTTTGTAGCACTGTGCTTCACTGCACAGAAATAGACAGCTGAATCCTTAAATTGGGTCTTCAGATGCAAAGAGCTGGTCTTTTTAACTGTGTCCAGACTCATTTCAAAGTTATCCTTTGCTTTGGTCTCCGATACAGTCAGTAACATCATGAATTCTGGTGGGGCTCCTGGATATTGCTTGTACCACTGAAGATTATACATTGTTCCCTGATAGGAGCACTTCAGCAGGATGGAGTCTCCTTCCTTAACAGATAGAAATTGGTGCTCCTGGGTGACAGTATTTTGACCTGATACAACTGGAAGGGAAGGGAAACGTTAGGAAAAATAATGGAGGGAGAAAGGAAGGGACGGAGGGAGGAATCCACCGATAATTATATTTAGCTGATCCTTTAGAATTTCCAAAGGGGCAACTATTATTCAATAATTGTTCAATAAATTCAATAAATGTTTGCCATCATACATTATATTATAAGGTACTTAACAGATAGAAATTGGTGCTTTCGGGTGACCGTAGTTTGAGCTTACACAGCTAGAATGGAAGGAAAATGTTCAGAAAGAAAAGAAAGAAAGAAAAAAGAAGGAAGGAAGGAAGGAAGGATGGATGGAAGGAAAATTCTTCCAACAGGTTTAATTAGCTGAAACTTTAGAATTGTGAGTTTCCACAGAAGAAATTGCCATACAATATTCACAATCCTACATTCACATGCTTAAGTATCTCCAGTTGAATCTTTATAGATGGATCAAACTATACTACTTCACATCCAAATACAATCATGTGCAACTGAGAGTATTTTGAGTTTGACAAAGTTAAGGTTCAACCTTGGTAATTATGGAGAAACTACTTCAAACATTTACTGGCTCGGTGGTCCCAAACAAGAAGATATTTGTGGTGGGATCCCAGACCTGTTCTCCCAAATTAGCCTTGCAAGGTAAGCTATTCTGGTCTTTCATTTAAATGAAGGGCCCACAGTAGGGAGCTCAATTTCTTCTTCTTGGTTGCCCTCCACCTTTGGTGACAACCATCAGGTGCCTTTGTAGCACTGTGCTCCCATGCGCAGAAATAGACAGCTGAATCCTTAAGTTGGGTGTCCTTCAGCTGCAAAGAGGTGGTCTTCTTAACTGTGTCCAGAGTCATCTCAATATTACCCTTTGTTTCAGTCTTTGATGAAAACAAGAAACTCATAAACTTTGGTGCGCCTCCTGGATATTGCTTGTACCACTGAAGACTATCAGCTGTTTCCGAATAGGAGCAATTCAAACGGATGGAGTCTCCTTCCTTAACTGAAAGAAATTGGTGCTCCTGGGTGACTCTAGCTTGACCCGATACAACTGTAATAGAAGAAGATTATTAGGAAAGGAGAAGGGAGGGAGGGAGGGAAGGAGGGAGGAAAGAAAGAAAGAAAAAAGAAAGAAAAGAAAAAAAAGAAAGAAAGAAAGAAAGAAGAAAGAGGGAGGGAGGGAGGAAGGAAGGAAGGAAGGAAGGAAAGAAGGAAGAAGGGAGGGAGGGAGGAAAGAAAGAAAAAAGAAAAAGAAAGAAAGAAAAAGAAAGAAGGAAAGAAAGAAAGAGAGAGAGAGAGAAAGAAGGAAGGTAGGAGAGAGAGAGAATGAATGGAAGGAAGGAAGGAAGGAAGGAAGGAAGGAAGGAAGGCAGAAAAGCATGCAGGAAGGAAGGCATGAAAGAAGGAAATAAGAAAGAAAAAAGAGAAAGAAAGAAAGAAAGAAAAAGAAGGAAAGAAAGAAAGAGAGAGAGAGGGAGAAAGAAGGAAGGAAGGAGAGAGAGAGAAAGAATGAATGGATGGAAGGAAGAAGGAAGGCAGAAAAGCATGCAGGAAGGAAGGAAGAAATGAAAGCAGGAAATAAGAAAGAAAAACGAGAAAGAAAGAAAAAAGAAAAAAGGAACGAAAGAAAGAATGAATGAATGAATGAATGAGAGGAAGAAGGAGGAAAGGAGAGAGAGAGAAAGGAAGGAAGGAGAGAGGGTGAAAGGAAGGAAAGAAGGAAGGAAGGAAGGAGGATGAAGTTTTGCTGACTTTCTTTTTATGGCTTTTGAAAGATTCAGCTCCCGAACCACCTTGAGGAGGCCATGTTTCAAAGACAAAAAAAAGTAAGGATAAACATTATTTCCATCAATAAACGAAGCAATTAGAGGAGAAGGATACCTGTGGAGATGGCCAACAGCAAAGCAGCAATCCTGCTCCCCAGATCTCCCATCCTTCTTCTTTTCTCTGCAACAGGCAGGACAACTCTGTCCCCAGAAACACAGGAAAGGGAGAAGGCACAGTCTTGTGCTCAGTCCTTCCGGGGACTGAAGATCTGCTCAGCTCTGCTTTGACTCACGTAGATCAAAGGAGGAACATACCACAAACCCAGAAGTTAGAAGCTTTTGTCTTCACTCACGCTTGAGCAAAACAAGCCAGTGTTTTAGTGAAAAGAACGCTAACAAAAAGAGGGACCGGGGGTTACATGATAGCAGTGTTCCAATATTTGAGTGGCTGTCACAAAGAAGAGACAAGGGTCAACTTATTCTCCAAAGCAACTGAAGGCAGGACAAGAAACAATGGATGGTAATTAATCAAGGAGAGAAACAATCTAGAACTAAGGAGAAGCCTCATAACAATGAGAACAATTAACCAGTGGGATGATTTACCTCCAGAAGTTTCCGTTCCATCCCATTTCTGGCCTCCGGAGGAGGGGGAAGCCTCTGGAGCCTAAAAAGCTTCTGGAACCTGGGGAGAGCACAAAACAGACCTTCCTGTCCGTTTTTCGCACTACCCAGGCTCCAGTGGCTTTCTTGGGGAGTGTGACCCAAAGTTGGCAAACAGGCCGTTTCTGGCCTCCGTAGGGGGAGGGGAAGGCCATTTTCACCCTCCCCAGGCTCCTAGAAAACCTCTGGAGCCTGGGGAGAGCGAAAAATGGGCCGCCCACGCCCCCCCCCGGAGGCCCTCCCATGAGAGCTAAGCTAGGGCAATGCTCACATGCCCACTAATATGGCTCCACCTGCCACCTGTGGCACTCGTGCCATAGGTTCGCCATCACAGGTATAAGGTCTCCTGCTTGAGCAGGGGGTTGGACTAGAAGACCACCAAGGTCCCTTCCAACTCTTCTGTTGTTCTGTTTTCTAGCTGAAATCATTCATGGTAAGTAACATATGTCGATATTTCAACCACGTAGGAAAATGGTGATATTTGTTTCAATAAGAAATGCAGTAAATTACCAGTGATGTATCCAATGGGGATCCCTTGTAGAAAGTCGGCACTCACCCACCCTCTTAGAGAATGAAATGTTTTGGGGAATATTAAAAAGGCAAGATAGAATATTTCCTCTAAAGGAGAAATGAGAAAAAATCTTAAGGGAGGCAGAAACCAGCCCGTTTTCCTGCCCCAAGCAGAAACTGAGGAGGCCAGCTTTTAGAAATGCAGATTTGGTAATCCATTCAGAAAGACTGGGTCAGACCGATACTCCAGATAAGCAATACAATTAGGCAAGCGAAAGGTTGACAAGATTAGCTCAGACAAACACCTAGGATTTGCATTTCCCTTTCAGCCTATAGAGCCAGCCATGACCCCTACATGACCCCATAGGAATTTTACAACAGTCAATATTAAAGGACATGTTCTTGCACAGGAACAGGAATCTCAAATAAACAACCCAAAGAAGGTATAAAAACCCAGCCACTCTCAACTCCATTTTGCCAGCTGCCCAGAATCACACGTGGTTGGTGGTTCTGCTTCAACAATAAACGGAACTTTTCTTTCCCATCAGCCTCCAGCCTCCATTTGATTTTCAGTGCCTTTCTTCCAGCTTGGAACTGGACCTGGATATTTCTCCCAACAATTTCTCAAGATTTCTGACCTGTCCTATCAGGGGGAAGTGTCAGAAAGCCAGAGGAATCGAGAGGAGAGCAGAAGAATCACATAAAACTCTTACAATATCCCTAATCCATCTGCCCTTTCAGTTCCAATGTCATTTTATCCATCTTGGCACAATCTAATATCTTTCTAATTATTAGATCTTCGGAGGGTGTGTTCGAACTCCTCCAACATTGCACAAATGCCAATCTTGCCACCGTTGTCATATGTATAATAATATATGTTGTCGTGTTTTCATATTTCTTTTTCATTATTCCTAGAAGAAACAATTCTGGTGTCTATTCTATCTGGAAGCCTGTTACTTCCTGTATCCAACTATGTATTTTCATCCAATTTTTGTTGGAGCATAACCACCATGTATGAAAGAAGGTACCTTGCTTTTGTTACCACATTTTACGTACTATGGGAGAAATGGTATAATTGGATTGAAGATAGAAAAAAGGAAATAACAGATTTTGTAAAATGATATAGAGTATAGGAGAATATTAGTTTGATGATATGTAAATGGTCACAGTCATGAACAAGAGTTGAATAAGAATTGTTTAATTGTTAAAACCCAATAAAACTCAAAAAAAAAATCTGTTACAATTTCCTTCTTAAGAGAACTTTGCTGGTATCTACTTGTGGGTTACACTGCCCTCTTGTGGGGAGAAGAGGGACAGGTTTAGTGATGTGGGGGGGGGGGAAACACATCAAAATTGGCCGGTAATCCCCAACTTTTCCCACCAGGATGAGCTTTGCAAAGAATTGTGGGACTGTAAGAGTAGTGGATTTCACTTACCTTCACTACCGGTTCAGAATCGGGAGCGCTCTCTCTTGCGTGCACTTCTGCACATGCACAGAACCTTCTGCGCATGTGCAGAACATCTGTGATGACATCTGGGGAGGTGGGCAGAGCCACTCACCGTCACTACTACCGGTTCGTCGAAACCGGGGCGAAGCGGTAGCAACCCACAACTGGACTGTAAGGTTTATCCTCATACCCAGATGAGCACCACACACACACACACTGGAAACCACATTTATGTCATGTCCTCGTACCATTGCCATCTCGTCCTCAGCCCATGGTGGAGATATTTTAAACTCTTTAGCTGTTGCCGTTTTAAAGGAGTGTTTTCGGTCTCCTTCCTGGATCATTTTGGTCATTCATTGCCCATAGAGTTGCTGACATGGTGCTGGGTGGGTGATATTCAGGTCTTTGGACCAATTTAGGCTTTTGTATAAGTTCCCATCCTATCTACCAGTAGTCCTCGATTTATGACCAGGATTCATCATCATTTAATGACTCTCTAATCCCCTGTGGGGTGGAGTCTGGGTAACTGAATGGAGCTAGCAGAGTGTTTACTGGCCAGATGCCCTTCCTGTCACCAATACAGAGTTTTGTTCAGCAGTTATATTTTCACTGTGCTGAGAGAGAGAAATATCTGCCTCTACCAAGGATCGAACTCACAGCCTCCTGATTGGGAGGCGAGAGCTCCACCTCTAGGCCACCGCACCACTCTAATCGACTTATGGCCACAATTGAGCCAGGGGTGGGTTCTAAAATTTATTACCGGTTCTGTGGACATGGCTTATTTTATGGGCGTGGCTTGATGGTCACATGACAATTCTTTAGGATTTAGCAGAGGTACTGGTCTACCAGGCTTTTAACTGCTTGCAGAGTTGTACCGGTCTACTCATTTGTTTTTGGAGGCACCGGTCTACTCATTTGTTTTTGGAGGCACCGGTCTACTCATTCATTTTTGGAGGCACCGGTTTAGCATCACACTGCCTTTTAACATTGATCAGCTGTAGGGCGGCCCTTTGAAGCCCCGCGGCAAGAGTTTAAACTGGTTTTTTTCCTTCTAGCCAATCAGCTAGGACTCAGGAGGCAGCAATAGATTGGGGGTGGGGCCAAATAAAAGGTAAGAATAATGCAGGCGGGGTGGGAGGGCCCAGCTCCTGAACAAAGAGAACCGGTTCGGTGATGTCATATCGTCACCACTACCGGCTCGGCCGATCCGGGCTGAACTGGGCCGAACCGAGAGGAATCCACCACTGAATTGAGCCCAAAGTTTCAGCCCACTGATAAGTGAGACATTGGTTAAGTAAGGTTTGCCCCATTTTTACAACCTTTCTTGCTACCGCTCTTAAGTGAATCACCGCAGTCGATTAGTTAGTAACACGGTTGGGAAGTGAACTTGGCTTCCCCGTTGACTTTGCTTGTTAGAAGGTGGCAAAAGGAAATCACGTGACCTTGGGACACAGCAATGGTCATAAATATCCTAACCAGTTGATAAGCATCTGAATTTTTAATTGCATCATCATGGGGGATGCTGCAAAGGTAATAATTGTGAAAACCTTTGAGTAAATGTTTTTCAATGCCATTGTAACTTTGAACGGTCACTAAATGAACTGTTGTAAGTCGAGGACTTCCTGTATGAACAGCAATGGGACTAAACATGTTTCTTTGGCTGGAGCTTCAGGGGAGAGAGTAGACCACAAAGACATCTGCCTATATAACAGCCCCTGTATAACGCCCTATTTGTAGGCTAACCCCATAGGCAAAGCTTTGGATTGGTAAATGAGGGCGTAGCTTTTATTCACATGGAACCAGTGGTGGGATTCAAACAATTTAACAACGGGTTCTCTGCCCTGATGACTGGGTGGGTGGGTGTGGCCAGGGTGCGTGACAGGCAGCACTCGGCCTCCTGCGGCCTCCTGCACCCCCCTGGGAGCAAGGCACGCTGTGCCTCCCCCATGCTCATTTTTGGGCCTAGGAGGACTCCCTGAAGCCTTCTGGGAGTGAAAATGGGCTGTGGAAGGGCCACGCCGCACCCCCCATGCTCCTTTTTGGGCCTGGAAGGCCTCCATGAAGCCTCCTGGGAAGCAAAAACAGGCCTAGGAAGCCTCCCTGAGGCATCCTGGGAATGAAAATGGGCCACTGGAGGGGGTGCGCTACACCCCCCATGCCCCATTTTGGGCCTAGGAAGCCTCCCTGAAGCCTCCTGGAAGTGAAAATGGGCTGCGGAGGGGCCACGCCACATCCCCCCATGCCCCCTTTGGGCCTAGGAAGCCTCCCTGAAGCCTCCTCGGAGCAAAAATGGGTCACGGGGGCCGCCGCCCCCCCTGCCCCATTTTGGGCCTTGGAGGACTCTCTGCACTTACCTAGGAGCCAAAATGGGGCGCGTGCAGACTCCTGGAAGTGGCAGGGTGGGAAGGGATGGGGCCAGCCAGCAATTTAACTACCGGTTCACCCAAACGTACCTAAACTGGCTGAATCTCACCACTGCATGGAACCCCAATATACTTGAGACTTGCAAGTGATGGGCATGTTCCTCCTGGCTTACAACAATTCTGCTTTTTGCTCATCCATGGCTTGCTGTGATTCAACTTACATCCCAATTCTCCAGCTCATTTCCAATGGGGGAGTATCACAGTGGACATGGTTGATCGATTAACAATGGATCTCACCTCTGCCCTCCCACACTCATCCTGCTCCCACCCTTCCCATCTTTTGGGCCATAGTGTTTTGGATTCCGTATGGTTTTAGTGTTTCAACAGATGCCCTAATTAAATCATGAACCTTGAGCCAAGCTTCAAAGGAAATCCAGTTATTTATTTGGAGCTTCATATCGTCACGTTCCAAGAGAAGCCAATTCTGACCCCACCTAATTTATGACCCAGGCATGACCCTGTTTCCTCCCTCCCCCTAGGGTGTGTTATTGGTCACATTTGCCAATTGAGCAATTTCACGGGTTGTAGAGATCACTCCAGTGATGGGTTGCCCCCGGTTTGTAAGAACCGCTGGTAAAATTGGCAGGAGGCTCCGCCCACCACCCTGGATGTTGTCATCAGCAATCTGCGCATGCGCAGAAGCCAGGCACGTGATCCCGTTGCAAACAGGTGATAAAGGTAAGTAGAACCCACCTGTGGATCACTTCCCTCCGGCCACTGTGGGTAACCCTGGGAGACAGCCTTGAGAAAGATATGTCTGGAATGTGCTTTTGTTTTTGGCTGCCATGCTGCTTCACCGGTTTTCCCATTCCCCTTGCCTATGGCAACTCGAGAGCAGGCCAGGGATGCTTTGCAAGTTGACATTTAGTTTATGCATTTTAATTTTTTTATGGCTTGTAAGCCTCCTAGAGCTGCCTTGATGTAAGGTAGGCGGCCTATAAATTTTATGAATAAATAAATTTCTCTGGCACAGAATTGCTCAGGCTTGGAGAAATTCTGTACAGGCAGCAGGTGCCGAGGGTTGCTGTGATCTTTGCAATCCCACAGAAATAAACAGCAGCATCTTTCAACTGCACCTCTTTGATGCTGAACTGGCTCTCCTTCTTCAGCTTGTCAAAAGAGGCACTCCAGCGGTCATCTTTCTCCAGACTCATTGCTGTAACAGTTTGGAGAAGTACGGGTCCTTCTCCTGGATATTGCCTGTACCAGGGAATGGCATAGACCTTGTCGGAGTTGAATTGCCGGGTGATGCTGGAATCATCTCCTTCTTTGATGATTTCTACGGTCTTCCGATCCACTCGTTCCTAACATTGGATACCTGGAAGAGAAAGAGATGGGATTCATTCACTTGATTGTAAGGAATCTTTAGACCAGGGGTGTCAAACTCAAGGTACGGAGGCCAGATTCAGGCCATGGAGTGTTTAGATCTAGCCCGCAGGGCCGCCCTGGAAATAGCGACAGACCAGCCCAATTTGTGCCTCTGCCAGTGAAAACGGAGCTTGGGAGGGCTGCGGGCAGTCCTTCCAAGTTCCATTGTCACTGACAGAGGGTTGCAGGAGGCCATTGCAGGGAAAATGGAGCTCAGAAGCCCGTTTTTGCTGGCAGAATGCTTG
This sequence comes from Arizona elegans, assembly GCA_022577455.1. Taxonomy (NCBI): domain Eukaryota; kingdom Metazoa; phylum Chordata; class Lepidosauria; order Squamata; family Colubridae; genus Arizona; species Arizona elegans. The sequence continues at coordinate 10,705,094 of JAKOOJ010000021.1, read as the reverse complement.
GCCCACAAGTGCACCTGACATGAGTGACATCAAGATGGCCACGCCCCCCCCTGCCTCCCCCCCAAGGTCAAACACAACCCTGATGTGGCCCTCAATGAAATCGAGTTTGACACCACACTCTAAAAGGATACAAATGACCAGTTGTCTGCAAAGAGTAGAAATCGAAATCCTTCCATTCCCCACCATGTCAGAGCTGAAGAAACTTTTCAGATGAGAAAGAAAGAAAGAAAAGAGAGAGAGAGAGAGAGAGGAAGGAAGGAAGGAAGGAAGGAAGGAAGGAAGGAAGGAAGGAAGGAAGGAAGGAAGGAAGGAGAGAAAGACAGAAGAAGACAGAGGGAGGGAGGAAGGAAGATTCTCCCAACAGGTTTAGTTACCTGAAACTTTAGAATTGTGGGTTTCCACAGAAGAGATTGTGATACAATATTCACAATCCTACTTTTACATGCTTAAGTATCTCTAGTTGAATCTTTATAGATGGATCAAACTATATTACTTCACATCCAAATACAATCATGTGCAGCTGAGAGTATTTTGCATTTGACAAAGTTAAGATTCAACCTTGGTAATTATGGAGAAACTACTTCAAACATTTACTGGCTCAGTGGTCCCAAACAAGAAGATATTTGTGGTGGGATCCCAGACCTGTTCTCCCAAATTAGCCTTGCAAGGTAAGCTATTCTGGTCTTTCATTTAAATGAAGGGCCCACAGTAGGGAGCTCAATTTCTTCTTCTTGGTTGCCCTCCACCTTTGGTGACAACCATCAGGTGCCTTTGTAGCACTGTGCTCCCATGCGCAGAAATAGACAGCTGAATCTTTAAGTTGGGTGTTCTTCAGCTGCAAAGACGTGGTCTTCTTAACTGTGTCCAGAGTCATCTCAATATTACCCTTTGTTTCAGTCTTTGATGAAAACAAGAAACTCATAAACTTTGGTGCGCCTCCTGGATATTGCTTGTACCACTGAAGACTATCAGCTGCTTCCGAATAGGAGCAATTCAAACGGATGGAGTCTCCTTCCTTAACTGAAAGAAATTGGTGCTCCTGGGTGACTCTAGCTTGACCCAATACAACTGTAATAGGAGAAGATTGTTAGGAAAGGGAGGGAGGGAAGAAAGAAAGAAAAAAGAAGAAAGAAAGAAAGAAAGAAAGAGGGAGGGAGGGAGGGAGGGAGGGAGGGAAGGAAGGAAGGAAGGAAGGAGGGAGGGAGGGAGGGAGGGAGGGAAGGTTGGAGGGAGGGAGGGACGAAAGAAAGAAAGAAAGGAAGAGGGAGGGAGGGAAGGAGGGAGGGAGGGAAGGAAGGAAGAAGGGAGGGAGGGAAGGTTGGAGGGAGGGAGGGAGGGACGAAAGAAAGAAAGAAAGAAAGAGGGAGGGAGGGAAGGAGGGAGGGAGGGAAGGAAGGAAGAAGGGAGGGAGGGAAGGTTAGAGGGAGGGAGGGAGGGAAGAAAGAAAGAAAAAAGAAAGAAAGAAAAGAAAGGAGGGAGGGAGTGAGGAAGGAAAGAGAAAAAAGAAAGAAAGAAAGAAAGAGGAGAAGGAGGGAGGGAGGAAAGGAAGGAAGGAAGGAAGAAGGGAGGGAGGGAGGGAAGGTTGGAGGGAGGGAGAAAAGAAAGAAAAAAAAGAAAGGAGGGAGGGAGGAAAGAAAGAAAGAAAGAAAAAGAAAGAAAGAAAAAAAGAAAAGAAAGAAAGGAGGAGGAGGGAGGGACGAAAGGAAGGAAGAAGGGAGGAAGGAAGGAAGGAAGGAAAGAAAGAAGGAAATAAATAAATAAATAAATAAATAAATAAATAAATAAATAAATCCACCAATAAGTTTAGTTAGCTGAACCTTTAAAATTTCCAAAGGAGCCATTAACATTACAAGTTTGCAATCCTATGAATACTCCACTCTGAAGTATTTAAAGAAATTAGTTTTCTGCTAGATTCTCTTGCTGCTTTTCTTTGTGATGGCTTTTGAAAAAAGTCAGCTCCAAGGCCACTTTGAGGGGGCCTTGCTTCATAAAAAAGTTAGCCTAAACATGATTTCCATCAATAAATGAAAAAAAAAAAAAAAAGAGGCGAAGGATACCTGTGGAGATGGCCAACAGCAAAGCAGCAATCCTGCTCCCCAGATTTCCCATCCTTCTTCCTTTCTCTACAACAGGCAGGACAACTCTGTCCCCAGAAACACAGGAAAGGGAGAACCCAGACACAGTCTTGTGCTCAGACCTTCCAGGGACTGAAGATCTGCTCAGTTCCGCTTTGACTCACGTAGATCAAAGGAGGAACATACCACAAACCCAGAAGGTAGAACCTTTGTCTTAATGCGCATACACACACACACACACACACACACACACACACACACACACACTTGAGCAAGCAAACCGAACAAACTAAACCTAACTAGGAAGTAAAATAAATATTCTGCACTCTAGGAGGAGTTCAGGCCCACGGAGACCTTCTCAGAATTCCTGGACGTGGCTGAATTATTATCCGAAATCAGCTTCCTCAAAGATTTCTTCAGCTGTCTTCCCTGAGTGGCCCCCTGAAAAGAGACTGTTGGACTCCCCTTCCCCCACCCCCATTTTCTGCTACCCTCACTTCTCAAGGAATGTTGCTGTCTGTTGTGACTCCGATTTATCGGAGGGAGAAGGCTCCAAACATGAAGGAGAGGAGTTGGCCAGGCCTCCCTCTCCAGGACCCTCCTCTCTGGCAATGCCTCAGGTGTCTCCCGAGAGAGGAGAGATTGGCCAGGAGCCAGGTATCTCCTCACAGTCGGACAGTGATGGAGATAAGTCTTGGCTGGATCCACGCCAGCGTCGCAGCAGAAAAGGAGGCGTGCCAGAGATTAAGCTGAGTCACTGGACCACACCCCACAGGGGATATAAGGGGGT